>CAJNOQ010000707.1:0-42775 GCA_905250885.1 Didymodactylos carnosus
GGCACCTTTGCCTAATTAACACTGTCATAAAAAAGAAAAGAAGTAGGGCTTTTGAAGTCGTTCCATCCCCTTCTCTGACTCAATGGTCACTGTAGTTATCAAATTACCCTGCACAAAAGGTAGTGCGCCTGATCGATCTGCCCATACCATTGGCATATTGTAGAGGCCAATACTCTATTTCTTTGGTGTTTTTATCAGTGGCTCTTCTGGAACCGCTATGGGGTGTAAAGGGTTAAAATAGTTTGGAACTTGACAAACTATCACATCTTGTAGAGCAAACAATATTCTACAAAGTGGTATACTTGTTCAATTTTCGCCGAGTGTATTCAAAATCGAGTGTGTGACTTCCGAAAAAAATGCGTTTTGCATGAAGAAAATGTCTCCGCGTTATGAGACTGTTACTCTTTAGGCTTTTATTACTTAGAAATGCAACAATAATTGAACATCTTCAGTTCAATCTGGCAACGGATCCAGCAGATATTTTTTCTGTTCGAGCAACATGCACATATACATGATTGGATTTGATCCAGTCCTTGGCCACGTTCAACTGAAAATGTTCAATTTTTTATATTTTTGAGAATAAAAGGTCTTAAGATTCTGATACTAAACAAACTGTTCATTGCAATCACTCAAATCGAATAAGAGATATAGAAAGCTACAGTTTATGACTAACTTATTGTGGTAAGTTATCAGTAGAACGATGAAAAAACGTGGCTGCAATTCAAAAATTATGAATAAATGAAATGAAATTGAATGGTAGATAAATTCCTATTATATTGCTTGGCAAAAAACCACTTGTTTTTTGAGAGTCTAATTCGGATAACCCGAGCAGAATAATCGGTCTATAAAGCAAATTAGCCAAAGCAAAAATATGGAACGACTCAAGACAGCTGCCTATATATACTAATCCTTCTGTTCGACTATCGGATAGCGTGTCGATGATGTGTTTCCATTCCAAAAAAGTCGAAATAAACCCATTTAGAATAGATCTGAATGCAATTCTTATTTATAGGTTATCAAATGACTCGAGATTCCTCCTTTCTCTCTAAAACTGTCAAAAATACTAGACAATCAGTGGTAAAAGAAATTTTGAGTTCATTATTCAATATTATTTCATCTGGATAAAAATGAATCAACAAAGGCTTTCTCATTGTTGTTGTCCATCTATTATTCAATGGATATTCATTAAATGAGAAAAAATTTATTAATTCATGGTGAAGAATGAATTGATGATCGTGAAGACTATATAAATAAATACAGCACGCGTGTAGCAAAAAATTACCAACGCATAAAATAAGTTAAATAATTTTGCATAATACTTTGTATACCTTAGTCCACTTTTCCGGATGAAGTCCCCCATGAATCCCTGGAAAAATATGAAATCCTTGGTGAGTCTCAGAAATAACGTGAAATGCCTAGAGAGTTCTCAGGAATTCCTTGTAAAATCTATGGTGACCCCCTGATTTCCACGTAGTGGGAAGAAATAATGAAGTCCCTGGTGATTCACTGGTGACTCTCTAAGAATTTCTTAGGGAGAATGTACAACGTATTCACCGTTTTGTTTTGCGTCTGCAGGAAAAAAAAAAGCTAAACTACGCTTAAAATTGAGCACAGGAGTCGAATTGAGTATTTATTCTTTTTTGGGAACTTCCTGAGCAATCCCCCGGACTCCCTCTAAACTGCCTGGGGAATTTTTGAGAGAAAATGGACTAGGATATTAAAAATTCCTACCGCGTATTTGCACGGGATATAGTTTTTTACAAAACGGTAACTAGTTAATTATTTTTTCTTTCTCGAGTGTTTTCAAGATATTTTTATCTATCAAATAATCAAAAATCTCATTAAAGATTTGTTCGTTACGGCGTCTAATTAAATGTGTGCATGATCTGAAGGTCTTTAATCCTTGTAATATGACAGTTTGAACTTTCTGAACAACGTCGGAGATTTCGGATAATGGATCATTTGAAACCTTTACAAAAAATACATAGGCTTTCTCGCCATATATTACGCCTGATATTGAATAATTCCAAAGTGCACCTTTTCTTCAGAAAACTGCCGCTTCTTCCATACTACTATTTCTTTAATTGGCATGAGGGCATTGTGAGGAACCTATACTTCTTCTAGTTATAAGTCCTTGAGAATTAATTGTATGTATGCTTTATAATACGTATTGTATGTATATTCTCCTTTATTCGACCACTCTTTTCAAAAAGTTACAAGCTACTGACACTAAGATCTACTACATGCCAAAAGATAAGAACAAAAAGAAAAAGAAAAGGAACATCAAAAATACCAAAAAGGAGAGGATAGAGCGAAACACAGTAAAATAGGTATTTACAGAGATAAACTGTACATTGGAAGTGAAGGTTGCGATCAATTATCGTCACAGGCATCTCTACAGGTTTCAGCACACCTAGTAACGCCCGGCACCCACTGATTTCAGAAACATTACTTAATCTTCAAGGAAATTAGATTGAGATAATGATTCTTTTACCCACACACTCATTTTCCAGTAACATATTCGAGTTCAAGTCGACCAGAAGTGGCAATAGACAGTGTTGCTACCATCTGTGAATGTAATGACCATAACGCTTGTTTGAATGTCGGTTAGTTTAATGAAAGGAGACCGTTGCTTAGCGATTGAATTGACATAATGGCCGGCTTTATCCAATTAGAGTTACAGAAAGCGGTTAGTCTGTTTCTTCGTGCATGTGGTTCCATGAGTTTAGGTATTGATAAGATAATATCAATATATATATAATAACTGATAAGACAATATGGTGTTATTTACATTATTGTCAGTTTATCGGGTTTTTCGTCACTAAAGTCTATTTGTTGTGAAAACAGCTTTTTTTGGATCTTTTGCTGTGAGAGAAGAGTTACACTGTTTCTTTGTTCAATCCTGTTGACTAATAGTATTGAGATATGTTTTCTCTCCCTTGAGGTTATGTTTGTTTTTAACCTTTATTCAAAATTGTTTGGCCGTCAAATCTGGACTAGGTCTGATTTATCCATGAGCTCTTTTATTTTCGCTGTGTGACTTCTTTTTTCCCTTTGTGGGTCCTCACGATCTTGTCATCAATGATACAACCATTCGCTTTTTTTTCATCGGTGATTGCGGAGGGTTGCCGTTTGCTACGTATGAAACTCCATCCTAGAAAACTGTAGCGAATGCTATGAGCATACTTGGAAAACAGTTAAATACAAAGGTTCAGGTAACTTCAGGAGATAATTTTTATTTCGATGATATAACCGCGGTTAATGACAAAAGGTTTCAGGTAACGTATGTTACACTAAAAATATTGCTTAAATTCAAATATGCGTACATTTATTTCAGAACACATTCGAAAAAGTATTTACGACTCCTTCGTTACAGACACTGTGGTATATCCTGACTGACAATCACGATCACAGAGAAAAATGCCCTTCCATCAAGGATATGCCCACAAGAAGAGGAAAAGAAGGCTATCTTTGGACAGGCTTTCTATAAACTTATTTGTCTTCTAAATCATGCAAAGGAGATGTAGTTTAAAACGAAGATATGGTACTATTGCGGGTATTGCTTCAAGACTGAATCAGATTTAGCAAAAGTTATTGATGAAAGTTTTTCAATATAAATGGATAATTGCAATATGCAAACGTGTCAAAGCGATGTTAATTGTGAAGAAAAGTTTTCTCTTTTACTCTTTTTCGTTATTGCAGGATATTTCCGGATTTATTTTATACATTCGCGTTAACGACAAACAATGAAGAGAAATTAAGTCACTGCTTATTCTTACGAACATGATCACAGTTTACAGCATTTGGCGAATGATTTTGAAGATACGCGCGTTGATTATTTCGTAAGTGGTGCTGCCAATTTTATAAGTGAAAACACGGATCATGCAAAAGATGTTCCACACGATTCGTTGAAATTTTTTCTGAGATAATTTCGTAATCTTTGGTGACTTAGGACTGAAGTAAATAAAACAAACATGACATGGTCATTTATTGAGCACAACCAGAAAACGCTTTATCAAACATCTATGAGGTCAAGATTAATGTAAACTTGGTGATTGAATTCGATCTACATTTAATATCTCTATGTGCAATACAAATACTTATCTATCTTTTATATTGTTTTTATTTGTTTTTCTAGTAAAAAAATTGTCCTTTTGATAATTTACTTTTCTTGTCTTCCAACTGATGTGCAATTGATTGTGTTGCAGAAAATACATCATTTATTGCGAAATAAAAGCGAAAAAGATCTTTTGTAATTAAATACAGGATATCCCCACCTCTGATGAATTTGCAGGAATAATGAGATGATGCAAAAACTCACAATGTGCTACGATCACTTAACTAATTAACATTTTGCCCTTTTCTTTCACTCTTCGAAGTTGTTTAGAATTTTTTTTTTTTTTACTAGAATTATTTTGACGACAATGATTATCTTGCTAGAAATTTCTTAAAAAAATCTTTCTCTCCCTATAGAATTACAGAATCTTTTTCTGTGATCTGTAAATGGTTCTTTCTCATTCTAGATCGCTTTAAATAGATTATGTCATAGTAGAATTCGTAGCGTTTTTTGAACTTTAATACATAAATCGGTGTTCATCGTACATTATTATTCCGTAAGTATGCACTAATCAAAGCTTTTTTTGTATAGTACTGTGTTTCATGTTTTGGGTTATTTGTCTAAGATAAGAACCTATAGATTTCCGCGATTTCTTGCTTCAAGATTAGTACACAATAAGCAACCGAATGTTCAGCGTTTTCAATTATGGTGAAGAAGGATAAGAATTTTCTTCTCCAAACAATTTTTCGAGCTGTCTGTTTTCGTCCTTTTTCACTTCTCCAGATACCATCTTGCAAAATGTGTTGGCCGAGGACGGTTTGTGGCTGGCTATTTTTTCTCGTACGTACAGAAAATAAACAAGTATTGATCAGTTATTGTGAATGAGCGTAGAAAGTTGGGAAAGGAAAAAAATCCATTTCCTTTACATTACGGATTACTCTTCATACGTTCACTTGGATTACTCAAAATTTTGTCCTGGAATACTCACTCTCCGGTTCCCTGAGAGAAATTTTTTCCCTTGCTTTTCCACTTACCTTTGCTTTGATAAACAGCGAAACAACCGCTAACAAAACATATTCTTGCCTTCTGAACTTTTTGAAAACGTCTTCTAACTAGATAATAGAGGAGTAGAATCTTCTGTACATAGAAATATTCAGGGGGTCGTATCGTGAAAAAACTTAAGTCCGAGGACTTGAACCGTATCACGAAAAAGACTTAAGTTGGCGATTTGTTTACTTTTTAAAAGTCGTTGACAATCATGACAAACTTCGGATAAAAACCCGCAAAATAACGAAATATTTATTCTTTAATCCTTAGAATGTCGTTTTCGTCAAATCGTATCGTTAAATGCCTGATCTATTCGAAAAATGTGTCAATGACTTAAGTCCGACTTAAGTTTTCGGTCTTAACTTTAAGACTACATTTTCCATGGCTTAAGTCACCCTTTGACTTAAGCTTTTTTGTGATACGGTGAAACTTAAGTCAAAGACTTAAGTCCAAATTTTGACTTAAGTCAGACTTAAGTTTATTTGTGATACGACACCCAGACCCATAGTGAGTAAAAGCAGCACGGAGATGATTACAAACGAAGTGTGTCAGTACGTATAGTAATAAAAATTTCACACTTTAACATAAAAAGAACGCAAAATTTTAACTGAAATTCTGTGATGATAAACCTCAAATGCAGTTTTACAAACGTTTTGTTAATTTATTAGAATGAATGGTTAAAAATGCAAACTCTTGAATTACACGGTAAAGAGAGTGGTCAGATATGGCATCGCAAGATAGCCTCAAAACACGGGTAGGTTGACGGCAAAATCATAAAATTGTCTATCTTTTTGAAATTTTATTTTATGTAGACTTCTTGTATCGATTATTCATTCTGTATTCAATGTTGTTGATTTACCGTTAAAAACGGTTCATTTTTTACAAGCAACATTCGATCGTAATGGCAATCGTCTACTTGCTGTGGATCAGCGAGGAAATGTGTACACGTTCGATCTTATTCGAAATAAGTATGTGTGGTGGATTATTTTAATAAATTCGTCTTAATTAATTTTCATTTGTTAGATATGAATTAGTTCATCGAACAGGAACAAGTTGTACAGCTTTGGCATTTAACCTGCGAAATGAAGCCGAATTTCTTATTGCGATGCCGGATTTTACAGTCAAGTGTTTTGATGCGAGTGAGTCTTCGTACTATTGATGAATTGTTTCAGATACATAGGTTTTTTAAATTTTAGGTAAAAAGGAATTTGTTGCATGGATGAAAGGTCATTCTTCACCAGTTAAAGAAATATCTGTCGATATGAATGGTGATTATTGTATAACAACTTCGGCTGAAATCGCATTTTTATGGGAATTAAAAACATTCGAAAGGAAACGAAAATTAACTATTACAAATAAAGCCGATGTTTGTTTATTTCGAGTATGTGGCAAAGACTAAAAGATGATCGTTTTCCACTCAGTCATTTTCTTTAAGGCATTTTTTTGTCCTGTTACGAATTACATTTTGACTTGTTTTCGTGATGATTCGATACTTGTATGGGAAGCAAAAAATTTAGAATTTAAATATCAGTTATTAGTTCCGGATAAAACACCACCATATTATCGTTGTTTTGCTGTAACAAAGTATGTAGTAGGACTCGTATATAATAAACTATAATGTACGGAGATTTTCATTCAAGTGATGGTCGAACGCTAGTAGCTGGTGGAAAATCAAGTTATTTACAAATATGGAATTTAGAAACTCATAAACTCATTAAAATAATTGAATTGCCAAAAACAACAAAAGAAATAAAAGAAATGGAATTCATCTGTGAAAATTTTGATTCTGGTTCACACAAAGTAAGAATATGACTGATTACTCTACATCCCATGATAAAAATATTTCTATGTGTTCTAGATAATTGCAATGTTATGTCAAGATGGGATTTTACGTTTTGCTGATATTGAAACGTGTTGTGATTTATTCCAGTTGGGCAATGAAAATGAAACTATTTCACATTTTCGTATTGGTTCAAATGGCAAATTTTGTACATGTATTATGGTATCGGGACAATTGAACATCTATGATCTACCATCTACATGGAAAGAATTAAATAAAGTTAGTATCGAATTGAAAATGACGAGATTACAGATGTTTGTTCAAAGAGAATGATAATAATCGTGTCATTGGAAAGTTTGAAAAAAATGTTAATACTCTTTTTAGCCTCCATCTCCGATGGTTAGTGTTTTACGTTCAAAAGAGAATTATGAAACGAATAATGATAATAGTCAAATGACATGTTCAAAAGCTTCATCAACAATATGTTCACGAAATACTCGTTCATCTCAAAAAACAGTTAGTACAAATAAGAAAGTATCCAATCGTCGACGTAGTCATTCAGCATCAACCAGAGATCATCGTTCAACACGTTTATCAGATAAAACAAGTCTATCCTCATATAGTTTGGATAATTCAGCTGTAAGATAACATCTGTAAAATGCCAAAAAGATTTTTTTAACTTATAAGCAATTTTAGTTTCGTGAATTACCGGAAGGTCTAAATTTTAAGAAATTGTATCAAATATTACGTTATTATGGAGAATATCCATCGAAATATAGGTATAAAATCTCAGTTGAACAGAAAACAAAGCGAACTTTCTTGTTATTTCATTCAGAGCTTTCATCTGGCGTTGTTTGATGCGATTACCAGAAAATCATGGTGCATTTGCCGCATTAGTTGATAAAGGTGGTCACCTTGTATTTGCTAAATTACAAGAACAATATCCATTGAAAAGTCGAAAACTTCTAAGAATAATGCAACGGTAATAAATTATTGTTACTTTTGACGAACAACAACTAACGAACAATTGTTTTAGTGTACTGTCTGCTTTGGCTCATTGGTCCTCGATATTTGGTGAAACCGATTATTTACCATTATTGGCATTTCCGTTTGTTAAATTATTTGAAAACAATCAATTAATTTGTTTTGAAGTGATAGCAACCGTACTATTCAATTGGTGTCAACAATGGTTTATGTATTTTCCCAATCCACCTGTAAATATTCTTGGTATTATTGAAAACTTATTGACAAATCATGATCATGCATTATTAGCACATTTTACACGTCATAAAGTGACATCAGAGGTAACTAGTTAACTGCCGTTATTATTATTCATTTTACTATTCATTTGTTTCATCTTAAGGTATATGCTTGGCCTCTGTTAGAAACATTGTTTAGCGAAGTATTTACTCGTGATGAATGGCTATGTTTATTTGATCATATCTTCAGTAATCATCCATCATTCATCTTGTTTATTGTTGTTTCTTATTCAATATGTAATCGTTCAGCACTATTACGTGTTATTGATCTAGATGATTTTAAATACTTTTTTCATCACCGAAACCCAATTAGTTTACAATCAATATTAACTGAATCTTATCGTTTATCTGAGATAACTCCAATTGATTTAGATCCAAAAAGAATGATTGAATCTTTCCAACCATTAACAAAAGGACAATATCCTGTATTCAATAAATATCCAAAATTTATTGTCGATTATCAAATACAAGAAAAAGAAAAGCTACGACAAGAAGAAATGGGTTATATACGACAAAGGTAAAATAATTTATAAATAAGTTAAAATAACGTTAAAATTTTACATATTATCATTTCTAGAGAACTAAATGTTGAATTATATCGTGAACGAGAACAACGTCGCAACGAAGAAGAAGCTTGGCTAAGACAACAACAATTATTAATTGAGGCAGAAGAAAAAAGACGAAAATTATTATTAGAAGAAGATATGCGCGTTAAGGAACAAAAAACAAAGTTTGTTATTTATTATCATCTTTCTTCTTCAAAATAACTAATAATCTTATTTTTAAGATTGCAAACGTTAAATCAAGAAATAAAAGTAAGAGAATTACAATTATTAGATGTTGCTAGACGAAAAATGTTACATCAACAACATTTAATGAAAGAAGCAGAATTACGACGATTAGATGATGAAATACGAAAAAAAGTAAGTGGCTATTTTTTCATTGTCGAGATAGTCTTCATTTTATCTGACTTTTCGAGGCTGAAGAACGAAAAGATACGTTGGAGAATGGAATAAAACAAGCGGAATTGAAATCACTCGAACTGGAAACTCAAACAAAAATTTTAGAAAATGTTTGTATCTTAGTTGAAAGTTGAATTTAGACACATTAATGCTTTCTTTATTTTTGTTTAGCAAATGTTACGATTAAAATCGGATAATACATACAAAACATCTAAACCATCTTTCGATGAAAATATTTTGAATTTAGATGATTTATTAGATGAACAAAGTTTAAGAGGAACTAAACGTCTTATTGCTGATGCAAGGGTAATACATTTTATTATTTGTAAAAAATAGAAACTTTACATTGTTGTTTTGTCTTTTCTATTAGAATACACATCACTTTCCAAATGAAATTTCTATGGATAATGAAAATGTTGCTTTACGATATGAAATGTGTGTGAATGGTGAAGAGTGCAAAGATAATATGACCGAGGTATGGAGCCATCAGATTTTACTAATCATAAAAGAGAGATCATCCTTTTATGTGTTTAAAGGTTTGGAAAGAATTACGTGAGGCAAAAGCCAAAGAATTGGAAGTTAAAAAGCATTTAAATGACATGTATAAGCAAAAAGTAAGAAAAAAAAGAACATAACAATTTTATTTGATAAAGATATTGCATATTTTGTTGTTTTATATATAACACAAACTAATATGCATGTGATTTATTTAGAATGAGTTGAATACTACAGACACAAATAAGCTCGTTGAAATAATGACAACAATGAATGTTCAACGGGAGAAAACTGAAGTACTCGATCGACCCAATGATACGACAACAAATGCCATACGTTCACCTGTTAAAAAAAAGAATGATCATATTGAAAAACATGTTGACGATTTGACGACAGAATCTTATCATACATCAGGTAAAATGTATACAACATGACGCATTAGAATTACGTAATTGATAAAATATTTTATTTCTAGAGGTTATACGATCAATGAATAAACCAACAAATGTTCGATGTATAAATACACCAAATGTATCGGTGGCTGATACATCAATATCTTCTGGATGTATGTAAAATTCTTTAATATTTAATTATTTATTCTTATATTATGATTTTTAGTGAATTTGGATCGTGGACGACACGAATTAGAAAATGATATTCGTAAACTATTAACTGATATACGTGATCGTCGAACAAGATTAGTACATGAAAATTCTCAGCCATCAATGTTTCATAATTCATCAACAAATGGAATTTCACCTATTCAAACTTAATTTTAACTTTAAATAGAATATGATTTTTGCATAGCATTTTTTCTATTTAAAAAAAAGATTTTCAATTCGATGTTATTAGATGTAGTTCAAAAATGTTTTCTTTTTTAATGTCCTGACTATATGTCTTATTGTGTGTTTTTTCTTGATGTATATTTATGATTTAGTCAGCATATTCGTACAATCTCTTTCTTAATCGATTATCAAAATTTATCAAATAAAGTAATACATGTTTTCAGTATTACTGTTACAATAGAAGGCAAACGTTCATCCTATAGTCGAACAATTGGATATAGTTTTGGAGAATTAAAACATGTCATCAATTAATCTAGAATACTGCTTGAGAAAGACGTTCATACACCATACTGACGAAATCAACTCCCAAAAAAGAGCGACTTTACCACGATCGGGAAAGTTCGATCAACTTTGTCTCAGTTTGAAAAGAATCGAATGTGATATGTTATCCAATGCTATTTGCTTTAATAAAAAAATAATCGTTTAGTACGAAGTAATACATACAAGGCGTCTATATCAAGAGATGGTCATAAAAGAGTCGAAAATATAATAATTCAAAAAGTTCACAATTATCTGTTAAAATTTTTTGTTGAACATGATTAGTCATCCTTTTAAATTTTGATTCTCGAATTGATTATTGTTATTCTTTAAAAACGTGCAGATTTATTTACTACTTATCCGAAATATATTGTGATGATATTGATAGAGAATAGATTTAGAACACTCGTATGCCAACATGAGTATATATACTTTCGTTATTCAAATCGAAATATTATGTATATGGTCTGTTTGATGATCAAAAAGAAAACAAACTGAAATAGTCATAAATCACGGGAAAAAAAAGTCTTTTTCTGTTACAAGTAAGTTTCATGACAAATATTTGTGATATTTATTCAGATTGATGAGTAGACATGTAGAGGAAAGTAAATCAACACTTACGAGTTTAAATTAGATTTTAAACACGTATGCACTTAATCATAACATGGAGAGATTTGAATTATTTAGAATAGAGCAGATTTTTGAAAGTGTTTTGGGGCCAAAATTTTTATTTGTTGAAATAAATGTTGATGATTAGCACATGTTAGCTGATTTCTTTTTATGTTGTCATTGTCGTTCTTTGATTCTTTTGTTCTTTTAAGTAGTTCCAGTTACAATCACCATATCATCCGTTTAGCAGTTAATATGTATTATTCCTTTTATTTTTCTTCTTTTTCTGTTTATGCTCGTGTGTGTATATGTGCACAAATTGATCTTACACCAGAAGAGATAGAAAATGACATGATACCTACCACTCTAAGTATGTGCATATGTCTATATTGATTATACAGTGTTTTTCAAGCGAATCTAATAGAAAAGAAGGAAATGAGAATAAGAATAATTAAAGAGCAAGAGAGACAAAAAAAGAAAGAGAGTTGCGGAATTTATTCTTTTTATTTACATAGCTAGTTAACGTCGATAGAGGAAAAGAAATTTGAACCTCATTGCCTCTGTTCATCTTTCTTCTGCTAGTTTACTTTTGACCAATAAGTTTCATTTCATGTTCGATGATCACCTCAAGGATCCACTGAATGTTTATAAACAGAAAGGCCAAATAAACATGTGTGCTTGCTTGCCGCATGCTAAGACATGGCAAAAAACAAATGATTGTTATTGATAAACCAAAGTTATAAAAATAATGGACATTCGATTTTGTTAGGTCTGATACTTAATCAATACTCCATACAATATAAAATTCAGTCACAGTGAAGAATATTATTTGTATATGCAAAAATTGTATAAAATTTTCTTCAATTACCCCAGTCTCTTATGTTTAAACCCGCTGATTTTGATAATAGCGTCATTGTTAAGTCACTATCTGGTATTTTCAGATGGTTATACATATCCAGTTGTTTCCTGTTTTAGCACAGCTTAAAGTTGGTGAAACTGTAACAACAAAAATAGTTTTCATTCATCTAAATGAGGAATTTCTATTTATATCTATCTATACAGAAAATAATCCATACTCCCCTAGACAAAATCCTACGCAGGGCCGTGGGGACAGAAAAAATCAGAGGTGTACATTTTTGGAAGAAAGTTAAAAGATTATAAGAGAAAAGTAAAAACGGTTTTAATGCTCTGAAATTTTTTGCGAGAAACATTATGAGCAGAAGAAAGTAATAAATCCGAAAAGCAGGAAGAAGGGGGGGGGGGGGGGGGGGACCCCGGTTAAACACCCCCATTTGCTTAGCCCCGTTAGCGCCCCCATGCCCGTTTTTTTCCAACCCGGGGAAAAAACNCCCCCCCCCCCCCCCCCCCCCCCCCCCCCCCCCCCCCCCCCCCCCCCCCCCCCCCCCCCCCCCCCCCCCCCCCCCCCCCCCCCCCCCCCCCCCCCCCCCCCGCCCCCGCCCCCCCGTACACTCCTTTAAATCCCCCTATTGCTATGACCCTGATCCTACGCACTTCCCTTATATTTCCTACCAGGGTCATATACGATCCTGCTATTTAGGATTTTGTTATGATTCGTTTAGGATCGTGATATTTTTTGGATAATCGCATTTTCTTATCAACATCCTTTTCGGATTCTAACAGAATCGTACCTCTGATTTCATTAGAATTTTATAGGATGTCGTTTGGATTCTAGAAAATGTAAGTGGAACCCTGGTAAGAATCTAGGATCCTGATAGAAAATTCATAAGTATCATACTAAGGTCTAATGTGAGTGGGTATTGGTTAATGTAATTTGAGCTCAATCTTCGTCGGATTGATCATCGTTGCTCTTTGATACGTGAATACCGCCGTTTGAAATATGATAAGTTTTACAAGTTGAACAATCAAAGAGTAAATATAAAACAAATCTGAAAGAAAATAAAAAAAAATAAATTTCCAATCATGATTTTATCGTTTTTATTTTCATTTGTGCTTGACGTACGATTGGCTAAAGTATTAAATTTTTATCTTCAAATAAATGACGTCATGATAATTTACAAATCTAGAAATAAATAGAATTGATCATTATCGCAATTTTTGGTTTTCTTGCGGAATACGTGGTAGTTGATTATGAGGTTGAATGTTTCGAGCATTCTCGCTCGTATCGTACAGTCTTTAGAATACTATTCCTAAGAGTCTTTAAGGAAGAAGAGATGAATAGAGAAAAGATGTATTCACTGTATCGCATTGCTTTTGCCAATCTAAAGCCCTCAAAATAAGCCATCAATATCAATCTCGGCAATTTCTTTTTTATATCATGTCTTTCTATAATTGTAGACCTTGTATGACAAGTTTTCGCTTTAGTTACAGAAATGTCTAACTGTTCACTGTTTTGTTTGTTTATTCACAATGTTTAAGAACACCATTGGTTTTGTGTAGGTGTATATGATCATATGATAGATAACAAACAAAAAGGAGTATGTGGTATTCTATCTTATATTTGTTCTGTGTACACGCGCATACTGTCAAATTTGAGCAATTATTGATCGAAATAGATGATCTATTATTATTTGTATTCTTCTTCCTTTTTTTCAATCTCATTTACACAACTGGTACTCATTACAGTTTTAAGTTTCTTACAGAAAAACACGATATCAAACATCCTGTCGTTTTTTTCATCTTCATTAGTGCTGATTAATTACACAAAAACACCGGCAGTTTTCAACAAGACTATGTTCATTTATGAATAATGAACGTCTGTATTTATCATTTATTGTCAGATAGGGTTGTACGATACTGATATACATTAAATGATAAACGAACATCATCTCATACAGTCAATTATATTCTCTGGCGACAACAAATGAATCTCTTAGCAGATATAATTTCCTCAGCAGCAACATTAATATAGCGTATGAAGTGTAAAGGCAAGGTACCATTGATATTGAACATTTGCTAATGAAATATTTTGGATAACAAATTTAGGATAAGATAATTGAAGTTTTAGAATACAAGAACTATAGAATTATGAGAAGGTTCTTTTGTCATTTGATATAGAAGATGAGCTATGTAACTAATAGAGTTGTAGAGTACTAATCCTAAGTATCTCGTGTTAATTAAATCCAAAAGTTAGTAACTGTTTGATATCTCAAATCTATTAAATTTAACTCTAAATTTTACCTTTGTTTTTATGAACAGAAATAGAAAATAGAAACAAATATTGTTGATTATTTTTATGTAGCGCAGACAGATTCTGTTCGTCGATGGTAAATTGCCTGTATCTTCGTGAGAGTTTATCGTTCTCACATATGTGTGTCAAAAAAAAATTAAAATGCTGAAATACGATACAGTTGATGAAATCAAACGCATCTCTCGTTGTTTTTGTCCGAGAAAAGGTAAAACGTTAATAAGTATTGCACCGCCCGTTTAAATCCGATCTCGTTTGATCTTTTGATAAATGTAAAGAACGCGTAAAAGCTAAATATTTTGATCAATAATCACCGGTACCGTACATATCTAATTACGGTTTATAATCGAAATATCTATTTTTTCCTGTTGCATTAGACACAATTACAGATTTTCTTATTTCTCCAAATATCCACCCACTTTCTCTTAAAACCTGATTGATTATAAATTAGTTTTGCTGCTGGTCATGAATATGTTGTCCATTTTGGCTAATGTGACAGTTTAGATGAATGTCTAAAAAACTTTTCATGATGATCTATTCTAAATTCCATGATGAACAAATCCTGATCCGTCAATTCGTGGAGCTTGTAGAGTTATCCATGGAAAAAGTTCTTCAAAAATACCGAACATATTGTCGATCAGTTACCGAAAATTTATCCTAAAAATAAAGCTATAAAATTATACTGCTGTAAGAAATAAGATAGTAAATTTTCGATGACACATCGACAATATTTTCGAAGGTCTTTTTCCATGAGTAACTCCACATTAACTCAAATGGACAACATATTCATGACCAGCATCAAAACTAATTTATAATGAAACAGGTTTTAAGAGAAAGCAGGCGGACATTTGGTGAAGTTTCTTTGTCAGTTAAGCGCATGAGAGTGAGAGAGAGATAAATAAAGAATGTCTCAAATTAATATGCACTTCTTTACCTGTGAATCACAGCAAGAAGAAGGTATAGTTTCGTTGACCAGACGTTATTTTGCGAATATTATTCCTCAGGGAAGTGATCCTCTTATTCTTTAATATGATTTATTTTACATATACATAGAGAAAGGAATTCGTTTATATAAACGAGAAAAGAAAGCATCATCGCCCAATTGTTTATGTCACTCAAAATATGAAGTGCTAAGAAGAAAAACTAATAATATAATACTGCAATCGTTTTGGCTATAATACTTTAATTATTTTCTCATTAATTTTGTTAATTATGAACAAGAAACAGAACAGGGAATCGGTTTCTTCTTTCTGTCTATTTATTTTTTTTGACAATAGTATCATCATCTTCTCCCGCTATATTCTAATAGAATTAGTTATTTCTTACCATGTGTATATATGCTAAAGAATAACTATGCTACGACCAAAAATACGACTAAATAATCTCACATATCAATACGGTTTTTTCACATTACTCAAAATAGTTCGGAGAGAAAATGTATCCCAGTAAATATTGGCGAGTTTCCTCTTACATGAATCCTAGTCGGTAAGTGAGTCAATATGGTTATCAACTCAAATTGAAATATACAGTGAGATAGAAAAATAAACATATAATACTTATTTTTTGTCGTCCAGTCCAGGTAGATAGATATTAAGTCATTATGTATAAAACCTATTTTATACACTTTATGCACATATTTGTGTCTCTGTCTCATTCTTTTTTTTTTATTTTTATGATGAACAGACAGTGTCTTGTTGACATAGGACAACAAACGGGAAAGAAAAGTTTTTTTTTGTTTAAATAAGGCAACTATGGTCTACAGTTTTTCACATCGTGTATAATTATCATGTTACTTCATTTCTCATATGAACAATAACAACAACAAAAGTAATTAGTTAGTTGACGATGATTATTTTTCACATTTGAGAAGAAAAAAATTGTTACTAGAAAGTTATTGAGTGCTAGGGTATCTCTCCCTCTCTCACACACACACACACACTTTGGCAAAGAAAGAGAGTTTATACGTTAATCTTCTTCTATACAAAAGAAAGAATGAGTAGGTAAACTAAACTATGTAGAAGAAAAAAAAAGAATTTAGGTGGACTATAACGTGGATCAAAACAAACAGATGAGTAAAAGTAAGTGAGACAAAGAATTAGTGAACTTTTTTTTGCATATGTTATTCGCCGCAAATATAAAAAAAAGTCGAGGATGTAATCAAAATACAAGTAAGCTATTAAAAAATTTTAAATCAGTCCGAATGTACGCAAAGAGAGCTGTTTTACTGAACGTATTATAAAGATTTTTTTCTAAAAAATTCTACTTTTGCTTTTAACAGTTAAAAAATATTTGTATTAAAGACTCATCTTCTTCTATATTTTCATTCTTCTTTACTTTGTACTGTTTTATATCTTCATTGCGACTAGTCTTTAGATCAAAAGTGATCGAATACTACTCCACTGAAGTCATTAATTGAATCAACAAACAAATCGATATTAGTGCGCACATTGTTTCCATTGATTTTATTCTAGCATAAATGCAAACCAAATGAAAATAAAATAAAAAATGTTTAATCATTCTGCTGTTGTTGGGTTTTTTTATAACAGTGTACAGCGTCAGCACTCTAAATTTGTGGAGAAGATCGAAACATCCTCCATAAAAAAAGGACGATTTTGATAATCTATGCTATTAACCATTTTAGAAGCAGATTCACCGGTCGTTACTCATTTTTTTTTTTTTTTTTGAGTATTTTATAGTGTAATAATAATTGACCATATAAAAGTGTCAGAACGCATCATATTCCACTTTTTTCATGCGATAGTCTGTTCTATTGGCTGATTGGTGTATTTATTTTTATTGGATAACATATTCACGTATATTTGTGATGTGTGATGGTGGAAAAAAAAAAGAAAAGAGAATAAGAAATTTGATATGCATATACACAGACATTATCACAGTATTGGAAAAATAACAAAATCTCGACAAAAAAAAAAGAACGGCGCATATATACCTGTTTATTGTGTAAGAGAGAAAGTTTCCGTTCTCTTTTTCGGATTTCAAAAAAAAAAAACATAATTTTTTTGCCCTCAACAACGATAGATATATTTTTTTTTTCAATACTACGTAATCAACATATTCTTTCTTTTTTTATTGAGCTCATATAGTAGAAAAATAGAGAGAAAACAACAAAAAAGAAGAACCTGTCGAATTCTTTGCTTCTTTTTCTTTTATCAATCAAATTGTTTTTGACCTTTTTCTAATGGTATTTTCATTGTATTTACACCAGCAGAGATTCTAATACGTATCATATCATATAGGTAAGTGAACACAACATTCACTCACTCACTAGATATATGACACAATATCAGTGATAGTAGAAGAAATTATGTTTTAAGAAAAAATAAAGTTTAATTTGTTTCTGTTTATATTGTTTATTTTGTTTTTTATATTTATGTAAAAAACGTTTTATGCGCATTTGAAAATAAATTAGCGAAAAACAGCAAAAATGATAATGACATTATAGAGAAGAGAGATAATGACATTTATTAAAAATTTATGCAATGAACTTCTCAGCAAGTTTTGGATTTGTTGTATATAATCTAAAGGACACATTCAGATGTGTATATGTGTCGAACAGTTTAATTCAACAACCAAACATATTTAGAGAATATGTCAAGTGATTGAGAAAGACAAAAAAAGGAAAAAACAAATTTGTTTCAACTAGTTTTAGAACTTATGAAAATGTCGTATGATCTCTTCAAAAAAAAAAAAGAAAAAAAAATACAACAGAAACCCTTTTCGTCTTTGAGAAGAAAATAGAAAGGAAACAGACTATACTCGCATCATACTTCTCCAGTTTAGTAATAGGAAAAAAACTAATTTCTATTTATCTTTAACGTTTTACTATATTAGAAATAGTCTCACATTTTTTGCTAAAATTTCATTAAGTTTTGTCTTATAATGCAAATTTTGCATTGTTTTTTAGAAGAAAAAAAAATAAGTTTTTATTTTGGTAGCTGATCTTTGAAAATAAACAAACACATAAAGATAGTTTTAGCCTCCTTTTTGATTGTATTGAACATTATGTACAAAAAGAAAATGTATGACTTCTTATTACATTAAGAGTATCATAATTCTATTTTTTTATCGAATTAAACATTCTAGACTATATAGCAAGAACATACAAGAAACAAAATGAGATTACGATAAATAGATTTCATTTTTTTTCTTGTTGCTTCACTTCTTCTTTTTTTTTTTTCAATTCAATTTTCATGATACCTTGACATTTTATTTATGGGATTCATAATCTTAGAGTAAATAGAACCTTTTTATTTTAATCTACATCAAGCCCACCCGTGAAATAAAATAGGGGTCACCATCAAACTTCACGTAAGAAAAAAATTCATTTGATATAGTCCAAAAACAAGATTTTTATCTGTGTTTCTTTGAACCTTTTCTTTACGATCTCCTACTTACTCTTTGAGTGATTAGAAATTGTCATAAATACAAGAAGAAATCCAATAAAATAAGAAATGATATATAAAAATCTATTTGTCTATCACATTAAGAAAATTGAACGATCATTTTTAATGATGATTAAAAATAATTTGAATTAATATTTTATACATATTTGTTGTTTCACAGTGACTTTATAATAATAAAATTGAATAATAGATATGAATTAGATAAGTACATCGAATAATATTGATCACATATTAAGATATAGATAGTGTAATAGAATATAGTGTAAACGATGAATCTTGTTAACAATTGTTAATATTGATTTTCATGTAGTAAATGCGTAGATTGAACACAATATTAAACGAATTAAACGTATATGATAGTCGAAAATTTAAAAAAGATATTAAATATTCTAATAAATTTTGTTTTTTGATATATCGTATTAGAATAATTTAAAATGTGTAGAAAGTATATACGATATTATCGATTATGGCTTATAAAAGAAATATTATTTTAAAATGAATA
Source organism: Didymodactylos carnosus (assembly GCA_905250885.1). Classification (NCBI taxonomy): domain Eukaryota; kingdom Metazoa; phylum Rotifera; class Eurotatoria; order Philodinida; family Philodinidae; genus Didymodactylos; species Didymodactylos carnosus. The sequence goes on from CAJNOQ010000707.1 coordinate 19,405, forward strand.
TAAAAAAAGATATTTTATACAATTAACTTACTAGTTTTGACCATTAAATACGAATGATTTCACTATTCATTTTTCTTCGAAAAATATTTTTGTCTTATAAGAAACTGTACTATAGTGTATAAAAAAAAAAAGAAACAGTTGCTTATATTTCTGTTTAAATATGAGACAACAACCTTTTCTTATGGAAAGTTTAGTGAATATATAGATCTCTACTCATTGAAGAAGATATTTATCTTCACTGTATAACAATTTTTTTTTTTTTCATATTCATAATATATCCACATTTCTATATATGAAATATAACTGTATATACACGTATATGAATAAATGAAAAAAAAGGGAGTTATATCCTAAAAACGTTTATATTATACACATCTTCTTCTCTCTGAGTTGAACTTTTCAAGCGCCAGTCTCTGATATTTAGAAGCGAAAAGTCAATGTATTATCAATGAATATCGCCTCGTGTGATGACAAAGGTCGCGTTATTTCTAAAATGTTAAACATTCTTTTTCATGCCATTTTCGACTTCACTCTTAACAAAGGTTAGTTATGTTTAATTTCTCAATGGACATTAGTACATATCCGTGTACGAATTGAGAGAGAAAAAAGAGAAATATGTACAAATGTTTCTTTTTTTTTTTTTTTTTTGTCGTCTATAGTTTCTACAATCGTTTATCGTTAAAAATAAATAAATTGTTATAGTACAAGAGTAATAAAAAAATTGATAGACAGACGTATCAATCATAATTTAGTTTTTAAGACAGAAGTAACTAATTATTGGAGATGATATCATTTTTCTCATTCCCTTATAAAAGACTACCGACTATTGCTCAATGAAATTTTGAAATAGAAAAGTAAACTTTGTCCTTCTATAGAAGAAGTAAACATAAGACACGTGTCTATATCGGATAAATAAAAGTTGAAATTTGATTAAGTATTTAAAGTGCCGCTACACTTTTAGTAATAGATATGTATGGACCAGTAAAAAAAGGAGTTTATATCTAATTTACTATTCAAAAAATGAACAAATGTACAATAAATTTATTTTACGTTGTAATCCAGTATAAATTTAGGATCATTTTATTTGATATATAATTATATTCGAGTACTCCACCATTTATTTGAACACATACGCATCTCTTTGATCTATACAACTGTAAAATAATTGCAAAAAACAACTAACACTTGTTCAAGATCATCTTGAACAAATTGAAAACATTTTTAGTATATAATAAGCCTCATGATAATTGATACTATCGTTATAGAAATATCACTAAATTGTCCTATCAGTAAATGTCAACATCAATTTGATGTATCTGTCTCTTTTTTTTTTACGATTATCTACTTTGAGTTTACTTTTTCTCTAATGCAAAATTTTTCTGAAAACAAAACAAGTTTTTAGTTATACTATGTCTATGTACATATCTTTCGTTCTCTATCTGTCTAATTCTATGAATATGTTTTAAGATAACATTCAAAGAAAAATTTGTCATCAGTCTATCTTTATGATAAATGACTATTTAAAATAGACGGTATAAACGACTACAATTCACTAATAATCGTTGTTAGTAATAATATTACATGATGTGAGGATGTAGATAACAATAATTCTTTCATTTTGACGCTAAAAAAGTGGTCATCATTAATCACTTATTTGCTTTTTGGTCTTTCATCATACTATAGAATGTGTCTTATCATCATCTTCTATTGACAGACAAACTATCATTTTAATATAATTACAACAAGGAGATAAACGAAAAATATGTGTGCTGATATTGTAAATGAGATATTCTGAATATAAACTATTACCTATGAAATTTAATTAAGAGTTATTTTCTGTAGTATTCTGAAATTTAAAATCTTAAGTTTGTAATAGAAAATCAAAACTGACTGTTTTAATGGCATTATATTAGTCTTAGATATTGTTGTGAGAACAAAAAAATAAATGATGACTATAGATGCTTAGGGATATTGGCTATGTTTACATTTTTATTCATCATAAATATAAAATAAACAGTATTTTCGATGAAATCTCTAGTCATATATTCGTTTCTAATCCTTTGAAGTAGACCGTTACGTGCTCAAAAACATTTTATGTTGTTAAAAAAGAACTATATGGTCTCCTCAGGAAATTTGGTATTCATTGTAGTTAATTTTTGCGTCTGTCTAAACTGTATCTTTGTCGTGTTCTGTACATAGAATTAAAAGAAACGAAAAGAAAATAAGATAGTGAATATCAATAGATAATGAAGATGATTGTAATTGAAACTGTTTAATCAAAGTAACCGCATTGACGTCTTACAAATATACTGATATGTGTATAACATCATTTTCGATTGTTAAAGAATGTGTTCAACTACATATAAGAAGAGAAAAAAAAGCATACCATTTTTTCTTATTGAAAGTTTTCATTATATTACTGATGAGTAAATCTGGAAACAATTCTTTTAATGAACAGTAATATTTTTATAGAGGAAAAACATATGTCGACTTTTATTATATACATCAAACTTAGTAATTATATCCTAATTAATTTCATCATTATTAGAGTTAGTTAGTATATCAAAGATTAACGGAATTTGATAGGTAGTTATTGTAAACAATAATACGATTATTGATTATATAGTACCGAATAATGGCTTCATAAATTAAAGTTGTCCCATGTAGGAACTGAAAACATCTTCTTTCAACTAGGAATAGACATTTAAGTCATCAAATGATACACTAATTAAGAGTACATGCTAGATATTTCGAATAGCCGACGATCATTGGGAAACTAACGTGTCTTTCATTACTGTTATGTGGTTTTTTTTAGTGTTCGGATGATGAACAATGAAAATGTTGGTTATTCACAACAAGTCTATTCAAGTGGTAGTAGTCCATTTGGTGGTGAACTATTTTCTCCATTTCCCACTGAGTTTGTTAGTCAAGAAATATTACCAATTTGCAACAGTGATTATATAGCATTAACAAATTCTCATAATGATTCTTATCATCAAGCAGCATTGGCTGCAGCTGCAGCAGTTTCTCTAACAAATTCGGACAGTTCACCAAATTCTTATAATTCACATACCAGCGGATATTCGTCATCCGATTATTATGGTAATAGTTATGAGAAAAAGACACTATCATCTTCATCCAATTATGAAACAACAGGTGGATCGACGGCATCAACGTCAACTACGAACAGTGAACATCATTTACAACGTCTCTATTCCAGTGTTTGTAATATAAAACAAGAATCACCATTCCCATCCACGCATACTGATCATCATTCACAGCATACCAACAATATTTATACAACATCGAACGGAGGTAAAAAAATTTTCTTGTAGTTTTTCATGGTACTACTTTGACTTGTTTTTTTGAAGGAAACGTTAATTCTGCAACAAATCCAAATTTTGGCATTGTTGATGACTATTCTCTTTATCCATATTCGTCCTATACATCTGGATTATTGCAGCCAAATTATTCAGCATCTCCTTATGGAATCTCACATTCGGAACAGATGAGACATAATTTGTACAGTTCACAACTGAAACATGATTTTGGGTATAGTGAAAAGTGACATTTTTATCATCGTGTTACATATTTTTATTTTTCCTTTCTTTTCTCTTCTTATAGAATCGATATGAGATTTAAACTTGTTGGAAACCAAAGAAATTCGTCTAATAGTGATGTACCACCGAGTCAACTGTAAGTATAAGTTTTTCCTGCACAAAATACTCACTAAGATATTTTATTTCAGATGTGCTGTTTGTGGCGACAATGCAGGTCTGTTCAAATAATGCTAGTTAACTAACTACAAATCTTAGAACTAATAATCTTTTTAGCTTGTCAACATTACGGTGTACGAACATGTGAAGGGTGTAAAGGCTTCTTTAAGGTAATTATAGTTTCTTATTTGTGTCAAAAGAGAGAGGGAGTCTCATGGCACTTAGAATTCTTATACTGTCTGCCTTCATTAGACAAATCTGTGTGTAGAACTGTATGAAAATGATTCTATTCAGTTTCTACGAAAATCGTTATTGAGTGATGTAAATTCTAAAAGTAGAGATTAGTAGTTTTGTTTATATGAATATTACTTCATCCATTTCATATGTAAGCTTCTCGTTTAGAATAAAAGCTCCTTTTTTTCTATCATAGTACACACAAGTGTACTAAAATAATAGAGCATTCGTGCTCAGCCATATATTAGATGACAAAAAAGTCTCTTTTTCACCCGTAATATCTAGTACAATATTCATGTATCATTTTTTCACCCTAAATCGTCATGTAAATAAAAAAAGTGTATGTATATTCTTCCTTTTTATTTATATTCATTACAGTAGTAAAGAACAAAAAAGAGACCTAATTTTTTTAACTAAGTTAAGCCGATCAGATCTAATAAATTTTAATAATGATAAGGTGAAGATATTGATTATATATGTGAACTAATCATACGATAAATCCAAAAGAATTATGAATAGGTTATTAACAATGAGTAGTTGCGTAAGTAAAAGAATTTAGAGTTATGAACAAATTTTGCTCAGCACGTATGTTTATCTTTAACAGAGTTTTGCATAAATCAACAATGTTCATTATCAATCGATTAAGAGCTCTCTAAAAATAGCATCAAGTTGTTCATTCTGTGTCTCTACTAGTATTAACTATTTTAAATTAAAAATTCAGTTGCTTATATTTTAATATTTTTTTACTTAATCATTTTTTCTCAATACTAAATCGAACGGTATCTGGAAAGAAAGATCTGTAGCTTTTGTGAGTTAATCTGTTGTCTTAATTGAATATTTCTACTTTCTTGTAGCGAACTGTACAAAAAAATGCAAAATATGTATGTCTTGCCGATAAAAATTGTCCGGTTGATAAACGTCGACGTAATAGATGCCAATACTGTCGTTATCAAACGTGTATAGCCGTTGGAATGGATAAAGAAGGTAAATAAAACATGATATATTTTATGCCTGAAAGTTATTGGGTATCTCTTTTTTAGTTGTTCGAACAGACGCTTTGAAAGGTCGTCGAGGTCGACTGCCATCAAAACCAAAAAGTCCCAATCATCGTTTACAACCAAATAGTTTTCAAACACAATTTTGTCGTTTTTATAATGATTCCACGCCAAATGCAACCGGTTTGGACTTTAGTAAATTGAACGTAAGAAAGAATTTTTAATTTTTAATTTGTAAAAGTAAATGATAATAGGATGTTTTTCATTTTAGTATCGAACAGTGACAAATAAAGAAAATATTTGCGAAGAAAAAACGATTGTTTATGACGGTTTAACGAGATCATGTGAAATTATAAAAACATGGACCGATAAATTATGTTTGTTTTACTCCATAAATCCAAGTGAACGTGATAGATTATATTCAAATGCATTATTGGAACTAATTGTATTGAGAACAGCCACTCGAATACAAGATAACGATCGAATTATACTCTGTTCCGGTGTTGTATTCCATAAATCACAATTAAATTGTTTACTGAGTGATGTTGCCCACCAATTATATGAATTTAGTTCATCGTTAAAAAATTACAAATTAGATAGCATTATCAATGCATCATTAGCAACAGCACTTCTATTGGACCCGAATAATCATGGTAAATAAAAATATTACTGAAAAAAAGAGGAATAAAAGTTGTCTTTCTTTTTTTTGCAGATTATCTGTATGATACCCCATTATCAACATCAATTACGGATTTACATCAGAAAGTACTTGACTCATTCAAGGAATATTTGAAACAATTACACGAAGATCCATTAGTTTATACGCATTTATTAGATAAACTGAACAATGTCAAGAGAATAGCGCATAATTTAAGAAAACGTTTACTGTTATACAAACAAAGTGCAGGATTAATCCATAACGTTCACACTCTACTAGACATGGTGTAAGTAAAGTTAATTGATAAATATACTTTTTATTCACACTTTGCCCAATGTTCTATGAGGATATTAGCAGACGTATAATTTTGTTTTAAATATGAAACTATCTATTTGGTGTGAATGTACAGAATTTATCTTTTTAGACTTCATCAAAAACCCATTACCAACAGTATACAAGATTGGCAAAAAAATGATCAACCATCCCAACAACAACAGCAACCACGTGTTGAAACTTCCACATTACCATTTTGTCATCAATATGATTTATAAAACTATAATCTTTTTTCCATATATATTTCATATTTTTGATATTAAGTATTATTTGATGTTCATGTATGTCGGCAGTCAAAGCAATTCTAATGTGGATGTTAAATGTTGTTATTAAAAAAGTATTGATATTCTCATCTGAGAGAGTGAAGAGAAAAGTTATGGATACATTTTCTTTGTATTTAATTTTCAAACAATGATTCAATTCAGATTTTGACGATGTTCTAAATCGATCTCATTGCAGTATTTTTTTATTCAAAAATATAGTTTGTTCGTCTATTTCTTGTAACTAAAACGGTCCCCACCACGTTCTTCTGTTTATCGTTGCGTCTTCCTATTTTTTCCAAGGTTTCCAAAGATGTTTCCAGATTCTTAATTTCTAATATTAATTGTTGTTTTAAAAATTAGATGACGAAATTTCTATACATGTGTTGTTTTTTTCATTTTTCATCTGTTTTCTATTGTTCATAAAAAATTTTTTATTTATAGCAAACGCTTTCCTAAATAAAAATTCTTGAGATTGGAGTACAGTTGTTTTTAGATGCATTATCGTTGACACTATTTAATAATCAGCTTGTGGGATTCAGCAAAATATTATTTATTTTTTTATCATTATTGAAAGAAATGGCTATAGATATTTATGTTAATTGTCCTTTATTTCGTACACATATGTCTTAATAAGTAAGAAAGAATTACTACTATTTCATATTCTTTTGTTATACATGATAGCTTGGATACTGGCACATATTGTTGTTATTAAAGTTGGAAAATTATTCAAGGATCAGTCTAGTAAATGACCTAAATGACAATAAAACGTTCCAATGACGATAATAAGTGTATCTCATAGTCGCAGTATAATCTGTTTTGTTTAAATCATATCAATACCCGACATCTGCTACATGCAGCGCAGTTCTAATCATTAAGTTAAAAAAGTTTGAACTTTTCTCTTCATATTTTATTATATTAATGAAGTAATACAATTAACTAAACGTTTCGATATGTTAACATATCATCCTCAGTAGTTAAGAAACGAAATATTTTATAGATCCACAATCTAAAGTTAGAGTTCTAATCATTGAGGAGATTCAGTTGACAAAACAGATCAGTATTTTGTAAAACATTTTGATGTGCGATACATTTTTAGTGATTCTCTTGTTCGAACCTCTTACAATTTACCGAAATAACAAACTGATTTTTCGTCAAAATTAATCAAACTCACGGTGAAATCTCTTGAGGTGTAGATTCCTTTTTCACCTGAATATATTCATTTCTCAAGCTCTGAGGAATAATGAAAAGATGGATCTGGCTTTGCTTTTGTCGGCGTCTGGAAGTGAGATGTTGAATCTATGAGGTTGCAGCAATTCGATAGGTTCAGCTAAATGTCATTATTGAATTTCGGCTTGACACTTTGAACGTATATAGCTCTTTCTACCTCTACTTTAGACAAAGCTTGAGAATGTTTGAACCCTCTTACGTCGAGATATGATACTACATTTTCTACTGTGCTGTGCTGAAGTGTCGCTTTTTTGAAAGTGAAAATGTCGCGAAGAACAGTACAAAAATGCTGAAATATTTATCTAAGTTAAAGATATGCATAGTATTTTTGAGCAGAATTTCGAATCACAGCTATTGAATGGAAACTACCACACAGTTGAAAACTCGTGTGAGTCCAATATTTCACTTCCAGAAACTCAGAGAAACAGATCGAAATAGATTTTTTATCACTCACCTTTTTTATCACTCACTCAGCTTCATCATTCACCAAGGGCTCACAAGTACGGCTGTAGTATATGTGAGAAAGTGCTTCCGTCTCAAATACTGGTTGAAATGATTCACTGAAAAAATATTAATTTAGATACTAAAAAAATATACTCTTCAAATAATTGATACCTCACAAGTTCTAATTGAAGTTCATCATTGACGAGGAAATGTGTTTTCGATGTGTGCATAAATCAACTGTCAGTGTGATAGACGACTGTGAAAGCATGTCTATAAAACGATAGGAAGATTTTAGGCAAAGATTATATTGTCATAGATGAACTGTAATTAAGAATCAGCATTTGAATTTCTATTTTAGTTTGAAGCTGAGGGAAGCTGTTCGATCAATTTTTGTCTTCTATAAATTAAAATATTTGGACTTGAGGTTGTGTTTCGTTGAAACTAAATAGCTAGATAATTTTTAAAACATAATAATTTTTTGATATTTGAAGATTTTCATGTTTCTATTAGCGTTTGGTTGATGTCAAAGCCCACCATTTTGTATAAAACTCTTTTCTCTATCGAATTATATACAACTCAAAATATTTTTACATTGTATCATTGCACATTGGAAAAACAACGACGCAAGTCTTGAAATTTTTTTTTGTATTCAGTATTTTGTAAGGAAAACTTCTCATCATGTTGTTGAATGTGATCTGGATCAGAATGAGTACAACGATCGATCTCTGCATTGGATCGCATCATTAAGCTAATAAAATTTGCATTGCTGGTCTTTTACCTATGGAAAAAAATTGTGTTCTTATTGATTGAAGAATACGTACAACCTCAAGTTAAAACCTCACGTATTAGCGGACTTTCTCGTCTGCTGTATTTGACATTCATCTGGTCATAGAGAATTATGTCAATAACTAGCGCCACCGTACGTTTGTCATTCGTACAGAGGAAACGTGCAACTTCTGTTCAATGGCGATTTTGTGTATGTTTTTATTTCTTATCTTATCTCGACCCTTATCTCAACCTAGACGCGGTGGAGAGAAGAAAATCGAAAATGGATGACATTTTGGCAAAGACTATCTTTGTCCTGTGACAGAGAAAAACGACCTGTTGTTTTTACTTAAGCACACTGTCCTATTAATATATTAAAAGCAACTAGACTAAAGGTTAACCAACTAGATTGTAATTGTGATAAATAGTCGCAACCTTGAGAAATTATAAAGAACAGAAGCATTCAAAAGTTTCAATTATCGTTTTTTCTAATGGATGAGCATCGTAAGTGTTCGACAGCAAACCTTTTTCTCAGTGTCTTTATAACTATGATTATACGATACCAATTTTCTTCTCTATCCATATCATTCCTTTCTGGCCTAAACAACAATAAGCTCTGCCTTATCATAATGATAACTCTGTAATAATAGATATAAATATGACATCTTGGCTCGTTCCCCCATCATCACCAACAGGCAATAGTCGTCGAATTGAGCTTGCTGGCATTGATCTGTGGATCTTCGCACGCACCGACAAAGTATTCGTCTATCCATCCGAGTTAGATATTGATCGACTCAAAGATGCACTGAGTCGTACTCTCTCCGTGTGGCCTCTTGTTGCCGGTCGGTTCCTCTTGCTCGATGGTGGCCACTACTCCATCGAAATGTCGGATAATCCAATTCCGATTACCTACGCTGAAAATACTGACCTAGCTACTTGGCCTGCTAACTTGAACATTGTTGCAGAACTGCATCATAATCCACTTGTACCATTTATCGACGAAGTACAAATTATAACACTACTTCATGGTTCTCAGGACGAGCCTCTCTTTCGTTTGAAACTGACTCGTCTTGTGCAAAGTGGCGAATGAGTCTTGGGAGTAAGTTGGGCGCATGTGTTGAGTGATGCTGCCGCCTTATTAAACTTTTTAAATACCATCTCACGTTTTTACCAACACTTGGAACCACTGGAAACATTGCCTGTGTTCGAACGACGTCTATTGCGAGAGGACGAAGCAGATCAATCTCTTCTACCTATTATGAAGCATCTGAGTAATGCTGGACCATTGCAAGAAATGTTTAAACTTTTTAGCAGTTGGAAAGATACGTACGAGCAACTGAATTTGCGCTTCTCATGCGAACAACTAGCCAAACCACGTGAATTAGCCGGTGGAAACAATCTAACCATTCAAGATTCGCTTTCTGCCTACATCATTCTTACGCTGAACACTCATTGTTATCTAAATGATGATCAGCGCCGTATTTTACGCACAAACACACCTGTCAATTTTCGCGGTGTCTCTCACTCGATAGCTCCAGCTGGGCACGTTTCCAATGCTGTATTTATGATGCTGTCCGATGATTTTGATGATCCATTATCTCTGTCGAGCATTGTCAGGACAATTCGTCGCTCAATTATTCGATCACGTGATCCAAAATTTCTGGAGCCCTGGCTGACCCCAGCTGATGGATTATTGAGAAAAATCGCGCGTGAAAATCTACTGGCCAACTGGGGACAGTTTCCGAACGAAGTGATAGTTAATTCTAATTTAAGGTACGATTGGGCGGGTCTCGTAGATTTGGGCTACACGGACAAATGTCGCTTCTATACAGTATGGACGGATCCATTGTATTTCCGTGTGTTTCATCTAAATCCAGTGCAAGACGGCACCGAATGGCTCCCACGAGATCGGAACGGAGCTGAAGTTGCTTTTCTACTTGAAAATGACATGAAAGAAAGATTTGTAAGCGCATGGCAGAAAGGTGTTGCCGCGAATTTTACAAAAGTAAAACAATGAGAAGTAGAAATCATTTTTCAAATATTTCAATGTCGAGTAACACGGGAAAGCGGAATTGATTGCAATTCTTGGTGTTGTCCGATGACAAACATGGACACAAATGTGTATCTCGATTGATAATGAATAAATGTCTAATATAAACGGAGCCGGAGCCGGATAGAAAACGTTGAGTCAGGAGCTGGAGTCGGTGGCTGTTGGTCGGCTCCGAATTCTTTTTTGTTCTGTTTATATTTGATGATGATATGCGTGTTCAATCGAGGTAAGTATGACACTCTTACCACAGCTACTTTCGTTTGCTATTCCTTTCTTTTCATTTCTATCATTGCTTTGTATTTGTTATTACCTGAGAGCCTTGAAAATTCAATCGAAAGAAAAAGCAAAGTAAGAGGTCCGTATCTACGTCGTTTGTGTGTTTCGACTTCTGCCTGTTGTTGGATTACAGAAACTGTAATTTTTTGTCCCACTACAATCTCAGACAGAAGTCTCAACTCAAGAAACTTTTGAAAAATCAAGACTTTGTTTTGTTTCCGTGCACGAATCGTTTATTATTGGAAGTGATCTGCAAAGATCAAATGTGTCCAAAATTGTTAAGAATCAAAAATATGATCTCAGCGGTTTAGTTTTGAAAACGATGGTTGTATTCTTGGACATTGTATATTTCCGATTGTCAAAGAGTGTGCGGTCGGAAAGGAGGGGAAAACCCTTATAAATCAATATTGATTCTACAGCAACTTGTTGAAATGATCATACATGTTTTCAGAACATTCTTCAAAACAAACTTAAAAAATCTGTCACTTTATGAATTTCACGGTCTTTATTCTCGTTCGGAAAGCGCTCATATCTTGTCTGGTGTTTGTTAAAAAACAAGTTTCATTCTGAGTCGCAAATGTCTCACTTCGGTCTAATTTCTATTGAGCTAGTCCGATTCTGGGTAAAGCGTTACTGAATGTGGTTCATTCACTTATTTGTGCATTTCGAAAGTGTTCGAAAACTACATGATTCAACTTTTGGATTTGTTTGATATCCAAACAAAGTCGTCTTTCGTCCAAGGTTCGACGAAACTTTAGGGATTGACGCTATTGTTTCGTGGATAAAGACTATCAAATTTTGCAAGCTACCGAAAGTCCGTCATCAGGATTTTCGAAACGAATCAACGATAACGGTAGATCAATGTCGATAACAAGTTGAGAATTGGTTGAGGTGAGGGTGTTTGACAATTAATAATAAATCGAAGAGAATCAAAGCGGAAAGAAAACAAAAAGCTTACCAGATTTTTGGAAAATTGTTTTTTTGTGTACTAAAAGAAGCATGAGTGGTGAAATAAAGCGCAAGGGATAGAACAAGAACGTTGCTTGGATAAACAGATTCAATTAGAACATCCAGAAAGTCATAATTGTCTGCGTATCTTATACAGCATATTATTTACATTGACATAACTGTTGATTCATTATCGTGTTACACAGAAAAGCTATGCTAAGCACAGGAGGAGAGGCTCCCGTCGAACTTATCCATTGATCTTTTATTGCTTTTGTGCATTCGATGTTATTTTATGCTGCTTTTCCAAGGGGGAAAAAGCATACTTCTGTACTTCTCGGTACTTCTCCGTACTTCTTGATACTTCTTCGTACTCTTTTGTACTTCTCCGTACTTTTGAGGTACGAAGTACGAAATACGCTTTTCTCCTTTTCGTACTTCGTACTTCGTACTTCAGAAGCACGGAAAAGTACAAAAAAGTACGAAGAAGTATCAAGAAGTACCGAGAAGTACAGAAGTATGCTTTTTTCCCCTTGTGTTTTTCGCTAATAACAGCCCATAGAACAAAAAAACCATGATAGACAGAACTTAAAAGATTTCCACCTACCAGCTTTTGCACCGAACGTGTCATAAGCCTAAGGTTGGTGGGATGATAGTAAAAGACTAAAGTTAACGAACACAGCTCAAACTGCTACTCTTTATGTTTAAGATCATTTCTAGAATTATATATTAGTGAGATGCTAAAGTGTTTGACAGCAACAATTTTAAAACATTTTCTGCACTGTTATGGAAAATTTAATTTTTTTGTCTAAACTTAAAAAATTTGTCTGCGCGATACAAACGGGCACCTCTGTTAGATCCATGTGGACAATTTAATTTTCTAGACTTTTAACTATTATTAATAGAGTTGCGTTTTAAAGCAACTTAGTTTCATGACGAAGCAAAAACACCAATGACAACGTACAATCATTATGACTTTTTTAACCACTGAAGTGTACTTTCAAGATAAATGTATTAAGATGTATTAAGATATGTGTATCATCATTATTATATGTACCTGCTTAGTAGTAGTAAAGATCTGACGGAAATTCGAAATTGTAGAGAGAGAGAGAGGGAGAGAGAGTGTGTGTGAAAACTTGAATAGAGAAAAAACAAGTAAGCAGAACTTCTATACGCGTACACTGTAATTTGGAATTATTTTCTATTTTATAGAAAATCGCCAAGGATTTTCCAACTTTTATAAAATCCTCAGCGATTTTCTGACTGTTTAGAAAACGTTGATTTTCTACTTTATAGAAAATCCGCTCCATTTTCTATAAATTGACTTTTCTCATTTGCCAGAAAATCGATAAAGAATTTCTAAAAAGTTGGAAAATCGACAGCATTAGAAAATTGATCGATTTTCTATAAATAAATCCCAGTATTCTTGAAATTCGATAGCGATTTTCTAAAAAGACCACTCATTGATTTTTTTCTTGCTTCTTTCACATCTATCTATTTAATTTTATTTATTGTAACAAGTTGTCGTGTAACAGATCTCTGCTCGTTTTAGTATTTAACATCGGAAATGTTAGTAGCGTCGAAAAGTTCTCTCAGTTTTTGCAAATCAGCATATTCTTCGAGAAGTATTGTTGCTGCATGACACTTGGAGATCACAAAGTGGTACTGAAAAGGTTCTTTGGTTTGCCTGATTAAGACACGATCGAGTTCCATCGCAACTTTTTGAAGATCACAAAGCGATTTGCTCTTGCTAATATTCCTCATTTTTATGTCTGAATTTAGCATCTTCCAAAAATGTACTTGGTTATATTAATTCAAAGACATGATCCTAACAATTCACATTTATTTTCTTTATTTTTTAAATAAAATAACAGTCGCTCAACACGTGAGCGATGGCGAATTTGGTTTTCATTAGTAAAAGATCTATATTGTCATCCAATAAGCTTAAATAATACACCCACTCAACTTCGAAGTTCAATAGCTTTTAATAATGGTGAAAAAATTCAGCCATTTTCACGCAAGTCTCTGATTATCAGCATTTTCATTCAAATTGTTCTTCCTCATCATCTAGAAAATCGCTGAGGATTTTCCAGACGGAAATTCGCCGAGGATTTTCTATAAATAATTCTCGGCAATTGGAAATTGGATTTTCTATAAGCTGGAAAATCCGTGAAGATTTTATATATGGACTTTTTGAAAATCGCCGAGCATTTTCTATAAATAATTCTCAACTTTACAGTGTATCAAACACGATATCAGCAATTTTTTCAGTGGCGCCAATAATGGAGTTAGCATTTTGTTGAACAACACTGACTACTCTCTAAAAAAAGGTATATTACCGCCCATCATCCCTTTAACTGCTAGAAAAATAAATGGAATGACTATTGCCACGCCCAGGAGTGTCAATCAGAAGCTATTGTCAATATTTTGGACTCAGCACACTTCCTAACCGAAATATTTTTCTGATAAGTATGAAATAGATTTGTGTATATGGTTAGATAGAATGGCTTAGATAGTGTCTCTTTCCAGAGACTATGTTAAAAATAATATATGTGAGATTTTTGAAAAAGTTTCCAAAATGCTTGAGAAACCGGATTTTATAGAGTACTTGGAGAGCGATATACTCTAATTTTACCACTCGGCGATCTTCACTAAAAAAATTTTCATCAGAAAGATGCTTCTCCGACTTTGATATCGTATTCCAATCAAAAGTCATGAGTATTTTTCTGAGAGAGTCCAAAACTCACTTTTCTTTTGTTCTTTCTAAATCGATTTTTGCCATACGTCTTATTTCTTCAAATTCACTTGATAATAGGTTATAAACAAATTTCTAAGTCTAGAGATTTGACGATGTCTGTGGAAGTAATCTGTGGTGCAGTGTGTGATCATTTCACAACACATATTTTGTTTCTTATTTTCGGTTTACCATTCAGAGTATTCAAAGGAAATTAAAATAAAGTTTAGAGTCGTTATTTTTCTCAACGACTTCGAAATTACTTCTTTGTTATGGATTTGTCGAACTCGTTTCATTATTATTTATACCAGCATTTGACAATACTTTTGAATACTTGTGCCGTCGATGATGCTTTTTTGACATGTAAATGGGATAAAATCTAATTGCTCATTCAACTGGTTCATTCCAATGTGTTTGACTACAAATAGCGACCTTTTCATTCGTCAGATAATAATACATATATATCACGCAGGAACCATCGATGATCAGCATTCTGATGTTCAGTTTTGCAGAGATTCAATGTGTATATTTTTCCTGATCGTGCATAGAAGTTGTTGAAGAAAATGATGACATTATCACTGACGTTGTATATCACTTCTGAAAATTTGATTATATGCTAAAAACGAGTTTATGTTATGGTTATTTCGACGAGAACTTTGATTGCTAGTTGTATATAAAAAAATGGAGTTAACAGAAATGTGAATACATGAGAGACATATATGTCCTTTAATTTATCTAGAAGTGAATAATTCAAATATATGAATGAAAAATCGTAAAGATTGTTTATTAGTATATGAAAGAGAGCAACACTGATTTCGAAATACAAATCATATCCATCAGTTGAGCAGCGGCGTCTATCCCTATCTAAGCAGTTGAGGCCTTTTGTATCACCTCATGTAGAATTTCTGTGAAATGAATTCATGATGCATTCAAATATCCTCTAGAATTAATGAATCTAGTGGCATGTTGATATATTTATTTTTCTTTATGCAACCTCAAATCATGTGATCAGATTGCCTATTTCGACACCCTTTCAACGTTCTTTGTTTTGTTCAAAAACTGCTTTTTTGCACAATAAACTGGCTTTTGTCAGTGTAAGTATTCTTAAATTAAATCAATCAATAACGCCTTCTCTTAGCATTTTTTACTCGGCAGTGTATGATATTTAGAGTTGATATCTCAACATACATGACGCTTGAACGACAAAAAGTAACATATACAATTATCAATTTCTTCTACGACATACAAAATAACACACACTTTTTCGATTCCTAAGAATAATACAACATTCAAGCATTTTACATACAAGCAAGTGTATACATGTTCTCAACTGGTAATTATTATCGATGATATTTGAAAAAATGTTACCACAACAGTTTTAAATTACAATAAAAGAAAAGATAACGACAACAAATCATACATCTTTTTCATCATATGTAAGAATAACAACAACTCCATAGTATGAAGAGACCACCAGTATAAACAACGTCAGTTCGAGGTATGTACCATTGCCGTCGTTAACAGTTTCTCAATTGTTTTATTTAATTAGAAATGTTCGATTGTTTTCACTCGAATCATCTCTGTTTGATGTAGAAAACATTTTTGTCGTAAAAAGTTTCTACCTTCGAACATAAAAGTGAGATATACCATTGCCATTTAAAACGCATATAACGCCCTTTCATTTTAAAACAAAATCGTCGAATTTTGATAATAATTTAAACACAATAGTTTTCTAACACCAACATAGACGAAAATAATAATATTACGATTGGTGAAATATAAGATGGTAAAAGAGCGACATATTGAAAAGATTATAAATGATGCGAAAAAGAGAAAAAAAAGCAATCGGATGCCAATCTAACATTATTGTCCTTTAAATTGCTTGAAGACAAACCAATCAGCACATGCTCATGTATACATCACGCCAATAGATGATTTTTGTCATCATTCTTCTTCTTTTCTTCTTCTATACTTTTGTTCTTTTCACTATGTAGTAAAACAATGTATGACCATCATCTCTAGATTTCTACAGTTATTTGATATATGTACAAACAAAGATGAAAAAATAAAAATTGGTGCATAATATCATCTTCATCATATATTTTTCATTTTCTAATGCCACAAGCTTCCAGTTGTAACTAATCAAGCCACTTTCATGCTGATCAGTATCTAGTTGTGATTCTCATATACATACGCTTCGATTTTTATATATCAAAACATCTCGATTCCGATTCATTATTCTTCTCCTTTCATTGTAGTAATAGTACATCGACTAATTGACGTATTGCACTACTAATCAAGTAAGAATATAAGTGAAAAAATCACGTGTATATACTTCATAATTAACTTACCTTCTGAACACAGAAAAGAATCCTTAGTAAGGAAATGAGGTTTTAGATTCCTAAATCATGATGTTTTTGCCATAAATTTACGAGATTGAGTCGTTAAAATTTATTTCTTCTAAATGACTATCAATATATATCTGAAAGTGTAACTTTTTATTTTTAAAGTATAGAAGCAGGTGTGTCTATGAATGATTTGAACATTTGCTCTTATTGTTAAAAATAAAAGAAATAGAAAGAAGAAAGAAGAATCATGCATGTCAAAGTTTAATAACGATACAACTTTTTGCTTTTATGCACGTATAGAGCGAATATAATTAGACTGATATTTCGCCAACCATAGGGATCGATTAGTGTCATTTCTATAACTTCATCAAGAGTTTATTTCAAAATAATTGCTTAGAGCTTCAATGGACTTCATAATCCAAGTTAGTCGACACCACTTGGATGACTATCTGCTTCTGTAAAGATCAGCAGCATACACTTATCTTATTTCAGGACTATGACAGATGATGCTAATGAAGACAACACCACCGTCCATAAAGGAAGATCTTCGATCGATTCAGTGTCAGAAGGAGATGATACGTCTAGTATAACAATAGAAAGGCCCATAAATCGCAAATTATTACGTACACCAAAATGCGCACGATGTCGTAATCATGGTGTAGTCTCTTGCTTAAAGGTGAGAAATGTGAGACTAAATCTATTTTTAGAACACGATCTATCGTTGTTGATTCCATTTAGGGTCATAAGAAATATTGCCGTTGGAGGGATTGTACATGTGCAAGTTGTCTACTTGTAGTCGAACGACAACGAATTATGGCAGCTCAAGTGGCGTTAAGACGGTAGGTAGCTGTGCCAGTTTTTTTAACAGATAACATAGCAACAAAGACTTATTTACTATAGACAACAAGCAACGAATCACAGTAAGACAACGAACAGTAATACTAAATGTAAAGCATCGGCAATATTATTAGAACAAAAGCGTTTAGCTGTACAACGAAATCTCCGTCAACTTCAGGAAAGTTCAATCACTCGTGATGTGATCAAAAGTGAGTATTGTTATTCTTTATTATATTCATATTAGACTAATGCTCTACTCTTAGATTTAAAAGCGAGATTGCCACATGGAAATGACAATAATCGATTTAGTCAACCTATATTAAATGATCGATTACGAAAACGACGTTGTTTTGCTGATAAAGAGTTAGAAGCACTTACAATAAAACCTCTTGAACATTATCCTCTAATTTACGGATCTTCTAATGTAACGCCGATAGGTACCACATACATCGACAGATTATTAATTCAAAACTCAAAATTTCCAAATTTATTTTCACCAAACAGTGTATCCCTTGATAAAATTTCGTCTGATTTTCCGGTGATTAGTGCATTTCGAATGACAAAATCTCAAACACCTACATTACATTTACTCGATAATATGATTGTTATAAACTCAAACTGTAAATTTGCTACACCATCATCACTACATGTTCATTCATTAACAACAACAACAGCGGAAAATGTTGATGAAAACGAAAATGGACCAACAAACAATCAAAAGAAACTAACAGATTTTTCGGTATCAGCTATCATTGGCGGTAAAGAGGAAAAGAGTTGGCACATGATCTAAGGCAGTTATGTTTTAACCCAGTTCATATTTTTATAAGTATCACCACTACTCTCTCTCTAGTCAGTTTTTAAATACGTTCATTCATTAATTTATTGACGATATGCTTAATGTACTGTATTTAGAATTATTTTTTTGATCAGCTTCGTTGCAACTCACATACATTAAGTCCTTATTTTAACTTTCATTTGAATCAAATATTCATCGGACATCTTTTCATTCATACATCAAGTTTTGCTGTATATAATTGGGCTTTTGATTTTTTCTTTCGGAAGTTTATTTGAGAGATGAAGAATACGCGTTAAATATTCACAAAAGTATCAGTAATATTGCACCAGTATATCTGATATCGGCTCTAATTATAACTATATAGATTTTTTAGCTAGAGATAAATATTATTCTTTTTAACTCATGTGAAACTTAGCTTTTGAAAGGCTATAGGCAAGAGTATTTTATTTGGTCATTTATGCACAGTACTATGTGATTGTCGATTTTCTCCTTTCTGAAGTAATCGTAATTGCCTTTTCCCCCTGTTGAAATTACATTTTCTAAACCAAGGAGCTAGGGAGCAAGGAACTTCGATTAATTACCTCTGATTTTTTTCCATCATCTAAAAAATTTGATTTTAACTGCAAAAATACCGAGCGTGGATGCATAGACCTTTTTTGTAATCTGATCTAAAAATATGTAATACAATACACATTCATTTAGTGTCAGATGCCGAGATGTTAGATGAGTAAAACTTGTTAGAATTATTTTATCTGAAGCAACAAAATTGCAAACTTCTACAAAGAAAGTTAAAAATGGCAAAAAATGTTAGCTCATCCACATGATCTCTACCTATTGCGTTGAAGCAGCTAATTTAATCGGTTCGAATAGGTCGGTGGCTGGATTCATTGTTGTGTAATAAGGTAAATCATCTATCCCCACTCCAAAAATACCAATTCTTCCATCTCGTAGACGAAATGTACCATTAAACGATACAAGACCAACGTCTGCCTGTAGTAACAACCATGGAGTCCATGTATCTTGATGTGCACAATCACTATTACTACTAACATACACTTCGTTACTTGAATCGATTGCCAATACATGACAGCTAAGCAAACAGTATTAGAGAGACTAAACAAATAATCATGGATCTCTACTGTTAGATCTAGTTGGTTCACAAATAAACAGCGACAACAAAAAAAATGCATTCATTACGTTTTATCTCTAACAACCACCGCACGAAAAGCGTAATCTAAGTTGCTCAGTCGATACTTTAATTTGCGATTCAATATTTCAGGGTAGGTATGGACAACGTATCAGTGGATATACTACTTTGTTCGGCTATTTGCAGCGGCTCCCGAGAGTTCTTCTGATATCTGACGCGTTTACTAGAAAGACTATAGTCTACTACCTTTGAGTTGCACTTAAATCTAACGGTGGTTCAGATGCAATGAATAACGGTCGTTGAATAAATATCGTTTCGCTTTGCATACTTTTCCATTCTGTCCATTTTGAATTACTTTGTTCTATTCGATAAATTTGCTCCTCGTTGAATATTGCAAAACAGTACAATTTTATAAGTGCCACATGTCCAACCCAACCGCAAGATGGACCTGTTTTTAGATTATTGTCTAAATTAACATTCAATTGTACATCTTCGGTTACGGTTGTTCCTAAAGAAATAACAAGGATTATTGATGATAAGACTAATTTACACAGCAAAACTACACCTCACCATTCATTACTACAACAGTCAAACGATGGTCAATATTCCGATAGAAACAATATGATGTTTTTGTTACAGCAACAAAGCAACTTCTGTCACCGTATGTCTCACCACCGCGCTCATGAACTCTAATTGTATCATTAACCTTCGGATCCATTGTGATAGAAATTAGATTTGAATCACTTCCTTCCACATAGCACACGATGGTACCATCGGGCTGTGTCAAAACATTTGGTAAACCAATTACGGGCTCCGAAATATTGTTAAATGTTCGAATTCCATCTATGCCAATTGTTGTGATTAGTAGCTGATTTGTATCAGATTGTATACCGAAACAATACCGTTTATTATTAGTTGAGGCACACTCTATTCTTTCGACCTCTTTGAATGTTGGTGAATCGACGAGAAAGTAATCAAACTTAATGTCATCCCCCTGAACTTGTCTAATATTAACGGCATGATAATCGCCTTCAAGGTCACTTACAAGACAAACAGTAATATAAGGCTCATCGGTGCAATCAACAAAAGCTTGAACTTTGAGTTCACCTATAAAAAGAAGCGCAACATCGTACTGTATATTCACGTACTACACTAACTACTATAAAGAATCGTTATTCTCACCACAATTAGAAATTTTAGCCCAAAAATATGTTCCCATACAAGTGCAAATCCTTGATGTGGCTTCTGGTACTAGTTCACATGTTATACCTTGATCTAATCTGCATTCTCCGTCATACTTACAAGCTAGAATCGAGAACACACTAACGATATATTTTCATCGCACTTATCCTAAATGATCAATATACCTACGTTCATTTTTCTCGTGTTTGGGCTCTATAAAGAAAAACAAAGTAAAAATATTGTAAAATAAGAACAAACGAAAAATCTCACCACACTCTTGAGTATCCTCATTCCAAAAATATGTTGTTTCACAATAACAGTGCTTTTGCACTGGATCAAATTCTAATTCACAAAAAAGATGCTTTGCTAACTGGCATTCTTCATGTTCGGTACAATTTTCCCCATAGAGTAAATCCTTTTGTAATGGTGTTTGAGTGGTTAATGGTGCACCCGTAGTTGCTGTAGTTGTAATTGTAGAAGCGATTGTAACCGAAACATTGGCAGTTGTGGTTGTAGAGGAAACAATTAAAGAAATGGTAGATATATAATTTGACGAACTTATGGTTTGCGATGAATTTTCAGCGTCTGTGGATGTGATATGGGTGGTTGCATTTATCCATAAACAATCGTAAATCGGACACTGATCCACAATGGTGTACTCGATACTGCTCGCTAACAGCAACGACAGTAGCAGTATCGCTGTTACGATCGCAAGAGCTAGCAAAGACAGCGGTAAACAATACTTGCGATAAAATGAGTCCTTGGCAAAAAAAACAGTGATGCTATAAAAATTGCTTCCATATTAGTATCTCTCATAGTTACCTTCGTAGAATAAACCTCAAAAGCATCTTCCTCAATTCCATTCAATGATTGTACATTGTCAAGATGCGGTTCTCCTTGCTGAATCAAGTAAACAGGAAACCTAAGCCTATTTTGAGCTGAATGGACAATAACATGTAAATGTCGAAGATAGGAGATGCTAGAAAGTTACAAATAACATCGTTTCGACTTTTTCGTAAATATAAATGCTTACGTTCTTATTCTCAGCATTAATTAGATGATAATCAAGTGATAGAAAATTCCACAAAGCGTCTTCCCGACTGTCATGTACATTATTGTTTTGGAGCAATACAAAGACTAATGATAGTTTTATCAGACAAAAAAGTACGTTCACCTCGATAAAGTTATACAGCGGATCATTTGTTTTTGTTTAACAATAAAATTTGCATAAATTATAGAAAAGATATTACATACACTATATTCGTAATATTCTCAGATTCGTTTTTATTTTTGAAATAATACAATGATATGACGATAATCAGTCAAGATTTTTTGTCTAAATGCATACATCAGATCTGCTATCATAGTAAAAATTACTATTTTTATACTAAATAAGAATAAATCCTCATACCATTCTCGACGTGCATGAATTAATTCGATGGATAAATACGATATTCTCATCATGTTTCTCACTCAAATTCAGTTTTTTATTATATGCCCTCGTTCAAGAACACTACAATCATTACATCACTTTTCTGAGAATCTATTTTCCGGTGACTCGAACAATTTTTCAATGCCTTTACAAAAGTAAAATTAGCATCTAAACTATTTAAAATCCGTCTTAAAACTCATATTAACCTATACAGTAGTATTCTTCTTCTTTCATATATTTGCCAGTCTTTTTTTATTATTTTGTTATTATCATATAAATCTTCTACTTATATTTGTTGTTTATCGTATACATTATTTCTAATATAGCTTTTGTTTTATTTTATTTGTCATTATGTACAATTGTCTGAATGTGTGTTATGTGTTGTAATCACATGTTCTGTTTTTTTTAAATTGAAGCAACATAACTAAGTTTTTTAAACTTTTGTACATCCAAAATATAATTAGTATATGCAGAATGAATAGAAATAGAAATAGAATAGAGAATTAACTACTCAGATGAAACACGTCTTGTAAGACCTTGCAAGATCTGATGTTTTCTTGTGAAATCTTGTAATAAGGTCTTACGATATGATCATACAAGACCTTATTATAAGATAATAAAAGATCTTATGGAATCTTGTAACTTCTTGTTATAAGATCCCCCAAGATCTGGTTATGAGAAGTGACAAGGTCTTGTAAGACCTTATGACAAGAATTCATATGATCTTGTAAGATCTTACAAAATCTTGTACCAGACATTGTTGACTTTTATATATTTTTTTGTCACAAGACTATATAAGATCTTACAAGCTCATATGAATTCTTGTCATAAGATCTTACAAGATCTCATAAAATCGATGACTCATCTCTACCATATAAATTTTGCGACGTAATACAGTATATATATAACATCATCCTCTTTGAAAAGCTTCAAACTCTTTTCTCTTTCGAACTTCACACGTCAGTTGAGCACAGATGAAGTGCAGGGTT
>CAJNOQ010000708.1:0-21402 GCA_905250885.1 Didymodactylos carnosus
CGCCTTTTCTCCACCAGAACTCAGTTTTTATACAATAAAAATACCATATTCGGAGTCAACGCCAAAAACTGAGTCGAATGATATACATTTTAAGATTTTTCGTTGATTTTCATTTTTTGGTAAAAGTCTCACTAATTTTTCGACGTGAAAATTCGAAAAAAAACAAAAGTAGTCGGAAAGGATGAAAAAATACACCGTTCGACTCAGTTTTTGGCGCTGACTCCGAATATGGTATTTTTATTGTATAAAAACTGAGTTCTGGTGGAGAAAAGGCGAATTATGTGCAGAATTCCGACGTTTTCGTTCTAATGAAATAAAAAAGTCGTTTTCATCATGTCACAAAATAACTAGATAGATTTGCAAAATTGTTTATGAACTATTTACCGGACGAGTCCATACTGGATCGGCCTTTGACTTCAACCTAGATCAGGTATCATTCTCATACTCAGTCTTTAATGCTGAATAAAAACACATATTTTCTTCTGCAAGTCGGTGAGCTCTATCCAGCTATGTACAAAAATGCAAAAATAAAAGTCTGCTGAATTTTCGAATTTCCGGCACCTTATCAAAGAAAAAATCTTATCTAATTGAAAAGATAAACGTCTGTCGAATGAAGATTAAAGAAACGAAGACATACGAACAATTGTGCGACTTTAATCAGATTAATTCCATATTTTGAGAACTTCATTATCCTCTCGGGCAAGTTTGCCCAACGGTATACTGTTCATGCACGCATCTATGGACCATATGTTTGTCTAACACATTCTTATTGTTCGAAATATCATGCATACGTAAAAAGAAAATTAATTTTTGCTGTTAAGAGATGAAATGATTCAATTGTTTTGATAGATGAAAAATTTAATTGATTTGTACGTGTGTATGTGATACCTCGTGACGTTGGTGAGTATAAACAGGCTGTAATCTTCACAAAAGCTATGAAAACTATAGAAAGAGAAGAATATCAATCATGAAGGATAAATCGATCTTTTTCAAGGTCAACGTAGTACACATGCAGAATACTGCTAAATATTATTTGCAGTCTAATCTTCATTGACGACTCACTCAGTTTCTTGACTTCAGTACTCGTATAAACTAAGAAGTAAATTGTTATTGAAGTGATACACGTTTTTAATCCCAGACTGAATCTCTGTACTGATAACAACCAGAACAGATTTACTGATATGAAAGAAGAAAGTACAAGACTGCTATAAAATACACATTGTTTAGATTTTATTCAAAAATCATTTGTTATATAGATTTACTGTTGCAGAAAACGGTAAAATTTAATCTGTTCTATAAACTGTACAATGGTTGCCTTAGACATCAATTCTTTAATAAGACATCAGATGGAAAACACCATAAAATTCCTAAGATCTGACTAAATTCTTATTAAATGCTTGAGCAATTTTTCTTAACTTCTTCTATCAGGATCTGATAAGGATCTTATAAAACTTAGACGTCTTGTAAGACTTTTATAAAATCCTTATCAGATTCTTATAGAAGAAGTTAAGAAAAATTCCTCGAGCATTTAATAAGAATTTGATAAGATCTTAGAAATTTCTTGGCGTTTTCTGTCTGATTTCTTACAGAAGAATTTAGTACGATTTGCATAAGATTATTATTAGATTTTCCAGAAAATTTTCTCTCTTCTAGCAAACTAAACTTGATCAACACTTATAAAATAAACTGCAGTCATTTATAGTCAAAGCAAGATGGTAATCCAAATTCGATCGTCATTCGAAGAAAAGCCATCGCTTTTTCCTCCGCATTCAAACGTCTATCGACATCAATTTCATCTGATATTTTCTACTTTAACTTCTAAATTATGTAGGATATGATTAATCTGTTTGTGAGTGGAAAGTAGATAAAATACCATTCACCTTTTAATTTGCACTTTGTACAAAAACAGACAAATAATTCTTTTGCATGATCCTAGACAACAGTCAAGGAACTATTTTTTGTCCATATGTTCTACAAATATGCCGTCGAGATTGTATTGATTAAACTCTAATAGAGCCGATGGTCGTTCATTGATGCACGTAATACACTTATTTTAAGTAGCCGAAATGTTCCATTTCGTTTTTTGTCACCAATATTTATCTGTCATTATATTGTTAGAAAAATCATCACAATACGAAACCTTATGTTTGTTGTCATCATTAATAATAATAAATGAAATGGACAACAGACACGAGTGCCGTTTTCTTTCATCTATTATGTTTAAATAGAGAGTGAAAGCTTAATAATAACAATAGCAATTGACTCTTAAATAATTTGTTTAACACAGATCATTTTACTTTGGATAATACATGATACAAACATACGGGTGACTATATCAGTTTAAAGTTAAAAGTAATTGAATTAACTGTCAAAAGGTTCTATAGGAGAACAAATTATTCCATTCATTCAGATAGTTCTACAATAGACAAATATATTTTGAATTAGTTTTGTATCTAAAACAGTTCATATAAAATGATTTACAAGGTGTGATGAAAATCTATAATTATTGTAACAATAAACTATCGTTAAATAAACCAAGAGCAGAACATATTTTTTCTGAATTATCTTCACCCAAAAAACGAGAAAATCAAATTGATTGAAGTAGAAGACTAGTTTCCAGAACTTTGCAAATAAAAATGTTTCTGCATATTGACAACAAGTTCTGTTTAACTAAAGTGATGCACATTTACCTATACAACTTCTATTTATAATAATAATTACAGTATTTAGTCGCTGCAGGGTGATTATATCATTTATAATCTTCATCAAATTTTTTTTACGTTATTTAGTGTCAAATGTATATTATCTCTCATGTATATTCAAAAATGTTTTTTATTGTTTTACATATTTTAACACAAAAAAGAAAAAAAATAATAAGAACATGATCGACTAATAAATAGACCAATGTTTTCTTCTTCTTTCTCTATGACGATATCCCGTGGCTGTATGCTTTTCTTTTCTGGAATATGTGTCAAATGATTGAAACGAAAATAATAACGAAATTGTTCGTGTTGTTTAATATTAATATACTATAAGATTGTTAACTATGATCACTTATCAAATTATGGACAATAATAATCCAATTTTGAAAAATGGTGTAATGTACTTGATATTGTCGAGTAATCAGACAAGATTTTCTGATTCGATTATTATTTTAAAAAGAAAATTTCGTGATATCAAGTACTATTCAGATGGTTTTTTTTATTTAGATTTTGATGAGTCTAACATGCGAGAATAATGAATTTGAAAAATCAAAAGTTATCAGAAAAATCTACTTTATCTGATAAAGTATTACCTATAGTAGATGAGGACATGAAAAATGTATAAGTTTTTTTCTAATAAGAACTATGTTTCGGTACTCATATTTGACCATATAGAGATGTCTTATACATTTTAAAACTGTTTATATTGTTGTTGTTGTCTACCTTTGTATCTTAATAAATATTTATTAGTGTTCTTTTAAAAAAGTCGAAGAGAAGTATGGTTTGTACAAATATGAATACTTGTTGGCGTCATATAATTCAAGTTTCAAACATCTTCACGCAATTATATTAAGAATTGAGCGGCTTATGTTTCTTTTTTTCTGATATATCTTCTCTTTTTTAAAACGTTTAAAATTTCTAAATAAAATATATGCACTAAACGAGACGTAAAGAATAAGACGAGCATTTTTACATTAGAAAAAGTGAACATTACGTTTCTATTTTTGTTCTAGAACCGAGAATATGAGCTGATTCTATGTTTTTAGATTGATTTGTTAATTTTAAGACATACTTCTACACGTTCCACTGACTTTGCTATAAAATTTGGGACCATCTGTGATGATCGAATCATCAATGCGTACAAATGTTTTTTTTTTATGACTATCGTTCAAATGTCAAAGTGCTATTTCTTTTGAGATATGACCGCTCTATAAATCTACCTATCAATGATTTTTGATTATATCCGGAACATTTTCTCTTCCGTTCGACACATGTCTAAACACCTTCAAGGTGAATGACAACAGATGACACACACACACACTCTTAAAAAAGAACATTGGTAAATGAACTCAAAGAGAAACCAAATAATTATTGAAATTGACTCAATCTATCGATGTGTTACATCCTTTCTATCGGTTGTACTATGAAGAAGAAAGAAATCAAATGAAACAATATTGACTTTGACAACATTGTAAAACAAGTAATGATTGAACAAAACTATCTAAGACTCAAAAATTAATTTAGAACATACAGTATTTCTCGTTATTATTGAAATAAAAACAATACCGTTTGTTTAAAAGTATTTCAAATCATTCAAATATCAATAGACTCAATAATATTGGTTTGATCAATGAAAGAAAGTTCAGAAGTCATAATTCTGAAAATTACAATATGATCACTTTTCTCTACAGAATAAATTTATTAGAGACATACTAAAATTCATTTTGTTCTACTCTATCCCATTTTGAATCGTAGTTAACTATAAATGACCATATCAGTTTTACTAATCAATTTGTTTCAAGTATATGTTTTTTTTACTTATCAGTTTATAACAACATATATGTACAAAACTTTCATAACAATAAAACCTATACAATATATATTTAACATTTTGTTTTGAAAAATAATTTCAATGAACAGATAACAAATGCTTAGAGTGAGTAGTCTTCAAGACTTCATTCGATTTATGAAATCGACTATAAACTATATACAAATTTATTCACTGTTTCGAAAAACCGGGAGATAATATTTTATTCATAAAACTACTAAACAAGAGATGCAACATGATTTGGTAAAAGTTTAATGTTATAGTTTATTTTTGGAGATAATTGTTGTTTCTCATTTGATGATTTTAAATCTGATTCATACGACGATTCTAATTTAGACATTTTTTGAAATATTTCCGTTGTTAATGTTAAATTTACATTTTTCTTTTCACATATTTTTTCTTCCATTATGTTAGATTTTAATAAATTTGTTGCCCAAATTTGTGATGTACCAAGTTTTTCAATATCGACATTGAGAGTAGGATAATGATATTGTTGATGTTGTGTTGCTCGCTGTTTTCGTCGATAGTAATAAAAGATGATACTACATCCCATTAAGGTAATTGGTACAGGAATAATACAAAGGATGATGGATAATAAACTGAAACGATTTTGATGAAACTTCGACGGACGAATAAGAGTTAAATCAATTTCACAATAGAGACCAATATATTTCGATGAACAAGTACATTGAAAACCTTTGGTAGGAAAAGATGAACATATACCACCGTTACGACATGGATGTGATGTTTCACAATAATCAACTGGTTGGCGACAATCGGCACCTAAATAATATAAAACATCCGAATTAGTTTACCTAGTTAAAACCATGTAGAAAATCACTTTTCTTGCAAGTCTAATCGATATTCACTCGTTCTTCTCAATATTATTATGTAATAAAAAAGTTAATTTAGCTTACCTTGCCATCCGTCAACACATGAGCATGTTGGTTTTGAATTATCATCTTGTTTCACCAGACATGTACCACCGTTGTAACATTGATGTTTTAAACAGAGTTCACCGAACGCTGCCACAGAAGATGAGTCTCTTTCACATAAAATTCCTTGAAATCCATGGGGACAAATGCATTGAAAGTTAGTCGAAGAATTGCATACACCCCCATTTTGACAATTTAATGGACAACTTTGTTGCAATTGTCCGTCTCGTTCATCACATAAAATTCCTTGAAATCCTTTTGCACAAATACATCGATATGACTGATGTTCTTGAATACACGTGCCTTGATTTTGACATAAATTATTTTGACAAATGGTCGCCGAAGATAGCAAATATGTTTCACAATGTTCACCGGTGAAATACGGACGACAAATACATTTATATGCCCCATTGGCTGTCGTTGTACATTCACCATCGTGTAAACAGGGACGAGAAGAGCAGGTCTTTGATACTGGAAGAAAAAATAATAGAAATGCATAGGTAAATTGCTCAACTCTTTTCCCTATACAAGTGTCCAGATAATACTTACAATTATTACAAAACGGACCAGTCCATCCTTCGTGACACACACACGTAAACGGCGCTGTACAATAACCATTTGCACATCCGGGATACACTGCACATTGATTACATTTTGAACCGCGCCATCCAGCACGACATTTACATTCACCTGGTTGAGTGCAATAACCATTTTCAAATGAACAGTCGGTTGAACATATAGCTAGAAAAAAGTTTTTTTTTAAAAACTGACTCGTTTAGAAACAAACAGCCTTATCAGACAGTCACAAATATGATAGCCAAGAAGATGGATGACCGTCATCTAAGTGTCAACTAATTAACAGAATATACTTAATTGACCGTGAAAAAATATCCAACTGTTGTATAAACGCTCATTATGTCTAAAAATGTGTAAACGAATTTTCAGATTTTTTTTATTCTAGACATTTCTATATGAATTCAATGGGTATTTGGTAACTTTTTCACTTTAATTTTCAGTTCATAGATTTAACTGTGTCTATAATATGGTTATATTGGAATAGTTTGTAGACAATAGTCAAACAATTGCATTCACCTGTCTCATCTGTGGAAATTCACATCATTTATTTATTTCTCTTAAGTGAATTTCAGCTGCTCTCTCCTTTTACTGATGACAAAAGAGAGAAATTAATCTATTTTAAAATTAAGTTTCTTATTTCTTACCTCTTTGACAATTGATGCCTTGCCAACCTTGTATACATTGTCTATCACCCTCTTTTGTACATGTATAATGTCCATAATCATCATCACGTTCACGACAATGTTTTGAACATTGATCACCATAAAAATGTTGCTCACATTCAACACGATAATGATATTCTAGCTCATGTTCAAATGAATCGGATGACGATGATTCAGACCACGATGAACCAACATGAAGTGATGAACGCATTAACTTTGAAAATATTAATTCACGATTACTACCTGGAAATGTAATACCATCATACGTTTTATCATTAAACAAATCAATTTGTAGAACAAAATCACTCTAAAAGAAATAGATAATTTATACTTCGAAATAGAAATCACTTAATTACTTACCATCCAACTAAAGTTAAAAGGTAATTGAAATATATTTGGTCGTCCCGTGGGTGTCTGTGTAAAATCTAAATTGTTTCCACCGAGTACAGGTGTTTCATGAAAACCGAATGTACAAGAATCGGGCGATAGAAGAGCACTTGAAGAATTCTTTGTTGTTGTTGAACTACTACTGATATCATCCAATGTGGGATTTATATAACGTAAACATAGGCGAATAAATGTTTTGCACGGTTGTAAACATGTGAAAAATAAATTTGGACCAGAACAACAGCTACCATTTACATTTAAACCTTTCGGATTTTGAAAGCGTGTTAATTGTAATTCAAATTTACCACTGGCAGATACGTTCTAAAATGAAAAATAATATTTTGTTAAAAAATTCATATTTTCACGTAAATAATATCGATCAAATTCGGTCAGTCTTCAGTTATTTTTGAAAAGTCAGGTCTTTTTAGAAGAGCAGCATAATATCTTTAACTAGAAAACAAAATCGTCTACTTACAGAAACGAATACGATCATGATTAAAAGTATCAAGTTCATTACATGATTCATGTTTTTGAAAATAACGAAGTAGAAGTTATATGTTTAGAAGAGTGAAGAGAATAGAATGAGATGTGTGTGATTACTTTCCCTCTTATATATACATACATACATATATATAGTCATTGAACAGAAGTTTAATTGTATTGGTTAAACATACACCTTCTTTTTTTTTTTTTCAATCCTTTCAGACATCAAAAATTAGTACGTCTCGAATAGAAATTAACACCTATTTTTCTTTGAATAATAACCGAAACGAATAATATTTGCTCAAAACATATCGATAATAATGATCATGATGATATTGTTTAAGGCAGTTATCTAACATCAATGTGAGATGTGATCCCAAATTAGTATCTTGTCTGATAGGATAATAATCGGACCTGATCTTACACAAACAGCTATATCTGTAGAAAAAATTAGGAATAAAAATTCGTCAACTATATTTTATTTCAGTGAAAAAGTATCATCATTAGATCACAAGAAATCTCTTATCAAAGAATCGGAAAGAGTTTGGTAGATGGTCTAAGAATAGAGTGACAAATAAAGCATTTGAATACTATTGTTACTAAAACAATCGATAAACTCTCAATTCATGTTTGATTAACAAGTTATGAACTGGAATATTTGAAATATCTTTTTAATAATTCAGTCTACCGCATTATGTTGAAAAGAGCAGTTGTATTCAACTTAAAAAATGTCACACATGCGGTACATTTGATTAAATTAACGATTATTTTTAGGCCAAAATAAAGGGTGGACTTCTTCCTCATTAATGAATAAATAGAAAAGAGTGATCATTTGTCAGAGAATACAGTCGAACGCTGATGATTATTAATATACTGAGAGATCAAAAGACATGTGATAAACTTAAGAAAATAGACATTTTTCACTCATTACTCGTCAAAAAAAGAAAAAGCGATGAGTTTAGTAATAGTTACGACTTAAGCAATCCATTAACATGAGCTACAAACTGTCTTAATGATACTCTAGGTTTTCTGTTAATTTTTGTTTCAGTACTACATACGATTTATCGACCAGACGTATGAAGTATCGAATTTAATAGAAAACTGAATCTCGTATGCATATTTCTCAAAATTTTGTAGGCTAATTACTTCTCGTGCATTTTTCTTCTAGGAAACTGTTCACCTTGATGTTTTAGTTGTAACTCACATTCTTAACAAGTTTTATCAATCAAGAAATTGAAATAGTCAACATCGTTTAGCGTTTTGAATATTACCACATCACATGTTTTGATGAACGTAATCCATCATTACTGTACAGACTAATTTGTGCCATACTGCGGACATAAATTCTTTTTTTTGATCTTGTTATCGATAAGAATATATTTGTCAAAGATGGCATATTTTCAGATTTCACTGTTCTATATAACGCTGCATGTGGCAGAACAATAGATATCATCACGGGTAATTTAGTCATTGAATAAAAATATGATAATTTAAGCGAATACATATCATATGCACACGTATCTAGCAAAAAGTTAATAATTAATAAAATAACTCTGTATCAAGGAAAGTTAAGATAAAAATTTGAACGGTCATTCATTAAATTTGATAGCAGGTGATCGTGGTCGTAAAATATTCGATCGTACAACGAAAACCGTCCTATGCAAGAAATATTTCCTTTTTTTATATAAGTTCCTTTCTTTAGTCTCAGTCACTGTTTATCTACTAAATTTATGTAATATTACGTGTATTTAGTATACCAATCGATAATGTATTCATTCGAGTAAAATCAAAGTAGATTAACATAATTCATTGAAAAAACAATGTGAATTTATCATGGCACTATGTCTCGTCTGAGTACATCCGCATTAATTAACAGAAAAACTCATCACATTATGAAATAGGCACTTGAAGTTGTCTAATCGTGTCTCATCTCTCTCCCTCTCTGTAATGTATCACATTCTTGTTTCTATTCTCGTTTTGATCATTGAGGAATAATGAAGAATGTGGTTTAATCAAATTATATTCACATTCTTGAGTTAAATATATATCTGTAGTGAATGTTACAGTGAAAATCTTTTAAACAGAATATTTCATGATTCACTATGAATTACACTAATGTAACTTGAGTAAAATATTTCATTGTCTATTTATACATTAAACAACACTACTGTAGATACTGAATTTGAAATAAGCTTAGAAAATATTCAAACATAACATAGAGTATTTTTGGACGACAGACGATGATGGAATGCATATTGAAAAGTAATAGTTTTTTGAGACTAACGAGGTAACTTCCCCAAATGTGAAATCGCTTTTGAGTTAAAACCTAGTGGGTTATAGGTAATCAACTGTGATGATTCCGAATATCACCATGCCGTTTGCTGCTAGGCCTTCAAAGACCCTTTTTGTGGAAAATCAGTTTTTCAGAAACTCTAAAAAATAACCCAAATCTTTCTTAATGAGGCATGATTATAGCCCGCAAAGTTCTGATTAAAATGAGAAGTCTCCCAGCTCTACATGACCTTTCTTTGCAAAGTAATAGATCTTACAAGAAAAGCCCTAAATGTTCATTGTCAGCTCAAAGCTACAGAAATAAGAAGAAATTAATTTAGGGCTTTTCTTGTAAGATCTATTACTTTGCAAAGAAAGGTCATGTAGAGCTGAGAGACGTCTCATTTTAATCGAAAATTTGCGGGCTACAGTCATGCCTCATTAAGAAAGATTTGGGTTATTTTTTAGAGTTTCTGAAAAACTGATTTTCCACAAAACGGGTCTTTGAAGGCCTAGCGGCAAACGGCATGATGATATTCGGAATCATCACAGTTGATTATCTATAACCCACTAGGTTTTAACTCAAAAGCGATTTTACACTTGAGGAAGTTACGTCGTAAGTTCTGCTATCATAAGAGCGTCAGATCAAAATAGTCGTCTCTTCTGGAAGATCTTCAATTAAATTTTGCAACACACAAATATTCTTCATAATTGCTATTTAATTAATTTTGGGAAATTAAGATTTTAACATATAAAATGTTTATAGATGGATGTGTAATGTTGATTGACGTATTTAAATTACCATGAGTTGCCTATGTAGCATGTACAGATTTAGAAAAGTTCAGCAATTTTTTGAAAAGGAGAGAAAGTATGCCATTTTCTGAAATTCAGCTTCAAAATCCTACCTACGCTGAGAGATATTTTCAAAAAGTGTTCTTCTGGTGGCCATTTCAGAAGTGACCTTTCTGAAAAGTGTTCAGCGGTTCCTAAGAAGAGCAGTTTTAGGCATACTTTTATTTTAGGAGTGTAACAAAAGGTAGATCTGCATTAGATTGTAATGTAAACGATCAAAAAACACCATAAATAAAACCGGTGGTACTTATATGAATTTTCTAATTGATCAAACAATTACTCAACGTTGCTCTTCAATCGCGTCATACCAGTGATACATAAGAATTCAGTCGCGGTTGTTCAAAATGCACTTGAAGAGATATTAAACAACTTAAATAAGTTAACCAATTATACGCATGCAATAGATTTTAATTTACATTCCATACGTCTTCCTTTTATAAGAAACGCTACAGTTTGACGAAATGTGTCGTTGTTGGTAATGTCCTTCTTACACTTCCACACTGTGCCATTCTAACTTTCAAGTGACTTTTCTCTCTTACTCACAACTAAATTAGTTCATTAACACGTTGTCTGTTTCTCATGTGTTTATTATTATTAAATACAGTTAAGTTCAATTCGAAGGCACTGGAGCTGCGTATATAGGGTTTGTCCACCTAAAAGTCAACTTTTACGTAAGTCCGCAACG
This sequence comes from Didymodactylos carnosus, assembly GCA_905250885.1. NCBI lineage: Eukaryota > Metazoa > Rotifera > Eurotatoria > Philodinida > Philodinidae > Didymodactylos > Didymodactylos carnosus. Next base: position 11,382 of record CAJNOQ010000708.1, read on the forward strand.
TTTTGTGAAAGTCGTAGCTCTTTAGCCGAGCAACGTACACAGTTGGAGAGCATCTTATTTTGAAGCTTAAAGATTCTTTTTTCAAATGGTAATTAAGCAAAGTCTAGCAGTTGACCACTATCCGTTCCAAAATACAAGAGCATCGGTTGCGTTTTGAATACCTTTTGATAGGTAATAGATAGAGAGGTGCGGTTTTCAGTTTTAGAAACTAGAGACCTGAGCCCGTGTTTCTATAAGCAGAAGCGAGTTTCGGAAAAAATCTTCAAGTTGGTTTTTGAGATCTTTGGAGAACCAAATCAGAACTCCCGAAAGTCTCATAGAAATGTAGTCGTTTTTTACATGGGTATGTAGCTACAAGTGTCCTCTAAAAAATGGGAGTCAAGCGAGACCTAGATTTTCTACGGCTCTGGCGTAGCACCGAATTTCCTACGAATCCCAGGACTGGCACCTGGTAACTCTTCGTAGCCTTGAAAGCCAATGGACTATAGATAATCGATCATGCTGAGTCTCGTGGCAATATTTGCTTTTAGAAAAAGTTTGAAAACTATCGAAAAAGGGAGTTTTACGAAAACTAGGGCTTTCAGACTGTTTTAACCTAATATTAAAAAATTAACTAATAAACCAAAAAACAACAGAACGTGTTCAAAAGTTCAGGATATAATCAATTCTGTCCGCTAAACGTGATTATAAGATCGAAAAAATCGAAAAATCATATTTTTATTAATGGCTTTTCCAGAAAAACTTTCGGGAAGCATTAGAGTTCTATAAAATCTCTTTCTGGCTCTCCTGTAAATAGAATACAGAGTAGCCTAAATGCTTTACATGCCGAAGTTTTGAACACGTTCTGATGTATTTTGAGTGAATAGTGAATTTTTTAATATTAGGTGAAAACAGTCTGAAAGCTCTAGTTTTCGTAAAACTCCCTTTTTCGATAGTCTTTTAAACTTTTTCTAAAAGCAAATATTGCCACGAGACTCAGCATGATCGATTATCTATAGTCCATTGGCTTTCAAGGCTACGAAGAGCTTAATTACCATTTGAAAGAAAAATCTTTAAGCTTCAAAATAAGATGTTCTCCAGTTCTGTACATTGCTCGATTCAAGAGCTATGAATTTTATAAAACGTTACGGACTTACATTTTTTGGCTGCTGGTACGTGTGGACAGGTCGTATGGTAGAAGTGAAATAGTTGAGATAAACCTTTGAAACGAACAATTGTCGTATAGTTTATGAGTGATACATTGTAAAAAACAATCTTGATTAGGCTTCAGTCTATTAAATCGTGCTTTCTATGACGGCTTATAATCTGCAAACTTCATATGTAGCATCAGTATTTTGTACAAGGCGGACAAATCGTATATTTTCGTTCTCAACAATTCGACTGACTATTTTACAATTACTATGAATGTCAAGAGAAAATAATAAAGAGTCTTTTGTCGTGCAGGTTGTTCTAGAAGTAACGAGTGAGCTAGAGGAAATTGCCGACTTTTGCCAAGAATTTTTTTCAAGCTAAACTTGCTGAAAAAGTTTCGCTGTGATACTAAAAGATAAGAAATTTTGTATAGATTTTAATCTCGTGTTCTTTTCAAAAAGTTGCTTTGCGCAGCACTTAGTTAGATTAAAATGCAATTTTTAGCTCTTTAATAATAGTTTCGTTGTACAATCCGAGGACGATACTAAAAAGTAGATTAAACTTTTAAGTTTTCCTATCGCAAAACGAAACTTTCAGAGTGTGTTGTGATAATGGAAATCACCTAAAATATATGTCCTTTTACCATCCAGGCAGCCATTCTTATCTTACACTCATCCACGTAAACCCGTTAATTCCAATATTTGTTATCAAAACGGATCACTTTGTGGAAAGAAAGATATTTTATACACTTTAAAACTGTACATGTTTAGGCGTACAAAAACATAATTTTTTGAGATTAAACTTTTGAGAAGAACTTCAATAGAAGTACCATGACATTGATCCGAGATGTCTCTTCGCTATTTTATCTTTTACAAACAAACACAAATAAGTATATAAGAACGAATAAACTATTAGATAAACCGAAATATTCTTTACTTTTTATCACTAGAAACTAAATGCAACCAGTTAAAAAATTAGCTTAAATCTTTCTGACATTACCTTTGAGCAATGAGCAATTTAAATTTTTGGGGCTTCCAGTACTTTAAGTGTTACAAAAAATGAGCAAATGCTTATATTGAACAGAACACAAGATTAAGATCTATATAAAATTTCTTATCGTTTGGTATCACAGCGAAACGTTTAGAGCAATTTTAGCTTGACAAAAAAAACTCATCACAACAGCCAGCCATTTAATCCGAACATCCATTCGATGTCGAAGCAAGAGAAATGAATATTTTCTTCATAACAAAACTGCACGAGACCCAATCTGATCTAAAAATACATTTTATTTAAATTGAAACTTTATTGGAATATGAAAGCACGGACATTAAATTTCATTAAATTATCTGACAAAAAAACACTAGAATCTAATAATCGTAATTATTCTTCTTCATCATCCTCGTCACTAATATCCACTAATTTTATTTTCCAACAGAGTTCATCAGTCTCATCTTGATTTTCTTCTAATTTGTCTAAATTTAAATTCATTTGCTTTTTTTTATACTGAATATTCTCAATCGTTTCACCTAATGATATCAACCATTTCTGATGGCATTGCGAAGATTGTAACCTATAACAGAGAGGTCACAAATGAAGCCAATGACGGTAAAGATCAAACAAACAATAATATTGATCCTTATTCTTCTAATACAATGGAGTAGTTCATGGGTAATAGTAAAACATGAAGACACCCACAGATAACCAAAATGTCTGTGTAGTTATTTTTGATTGTATGTGGATGTCTTCATGTTTTACTATTATCCAGTAGTTAGTTCATTAACTAAAATTTGGCAAAAATTTTCAACATAAGTAATTACAATATTTTATGAAAATTGAATGTCACAGCGAGGAAAAACTGAGATAAAGTAGAAATGGTCAAATATTTGACCTTATTTATGAAAAATACATCTGTCTATAGTCAAAGTAGTTTCTCCTAGAAATGACACTCTATAGTAAATAAGAGAAACATGGTAATTCTTAAGTTTTATGCAGATAGTGTTTTTTCTAGAGTACTTTGATTCGGGTGAAGATTGCTTTTACTTACCATAAACAATAATCATCAATAAATAAATCATTCAACAGATATCTTCGTTCTTCATCTAAGAATAATCGTCTAATTTCTAATAAACATTTTAATATTAACTTTTTACCCATTTTTAGGATATATGATACATCACATAAACATTTTAATGATAAATCAAATGAACGATAGAGTGGATAGATTAGTGAACGTCTAAGACAAGAGAGTAAACAGTCGTTTAAATCGTTAAATATTGAATCGAACCATGATAATTGTGAAGATAATTTTTGAAGATTCCAAGGTGATTCAATACAATTTTCACCCATAGTTATTCGTTTATTGTACGAATAAGAGAATAGTAAATCAACTAAACCTAGATTAAGACATAGAAACTAATAGTTACTGTTTGTACCATATTATGACTCAAACTAAAAGTTGTGTTTTATTAAAAATATGAATAATTAAATCCAAAAACATTTTCTGAATATTTATTCTTCAAAACAATCATCGTCAATCGTAGATAATTTTTTCTTAATGTTTACAGTATCATTGTTAGCTACATACCTAAGTATAATGAAATATTGTTGTTTGTCTCTATTAGCAATTTTTTGTGTGGTAAATTTTTGAGATCATCTTTATCTTGTTCTGTAAAATGTTTATCATACTGTGGTTTATAATCGATTAAATCTTGTATTGTAGCTTGATTTTCTTCGTCAAATAAATCAAATAAATAATGATCAGGATTAAAATCTTTTTGTTCCATTTCATATCGTTTTAGACGAATGTCATTTTGACTTAAAATCTCTGGTATCTTATTATCAAATATTAACAAATATTCAGGATCAAATTTTGAAAATATTTCCGAGTAAGAAAGATTAAAACCATAATGATTAGGAACAAGTTGAATTGATGAGGACTCTTCAACAGAATCTGAAAATAAAGAATAAACATGATCACACTCATCGACAATTGAAACTATTCATTTTACCTAATTTCTCTTCTAATAAAGACCACATTGGTTCATCATCCTCTTCTTCATCTTCCTGCACACTTTCAACAGTTTCAACTTTTGCGATTTTATTTGTTATCTTCTTATCTTTATATAATAAGTTTGTTAACATATCGAGATCATTGAAATATTCACCCATTACCATTTTCTTGTACAGAAACGTAAATGTACTATTTTCAACATCATAAGTATAGTTTTGTTCATCTTTCACCTTCCCTGGTAGATATAAATGTAAATAATAGGGTTTCAAATAGAAGTAGAATTCATTATCCGATATTATATCACATTCGACATCAGTTAAATGAGCATACGGACAACAAATCATAATTTGCAGACAGTCATTTGTCTGACTCAATTCAAAACGCGGTGTGAGCATCTAAAACAGATACACAAAATGTACATTTTTTCTTATGACTCTAGTGTGGTGGGAATGTAATGAAACTAATTTTTGTCTCAGATAAGAACGCAGTGGTATTCTAGGATAGTCAACTTTGGGCCTGTCTAAAAACAAATTGCAAAAACAAGTTGGCTATTCTGAAAAAGCAATCTTCGCCAAGATAGTTGGCATTGAAAAGCAGAATGACACAGAAGGTTGGTTGTTGTATCGTTTGAACAAGCGTGAATTTGTATATTTTGTGAGTCCTATACCCTCATTTATAAATTTGAGAAATTCTTTCTTTGTGGCAACAGTAGAAACTGACTCATCCTTCCATATGATATGGTGAAAAATTTCCCGCATTTTAAAAAGCTTTTTCGACCTCACTTAGAACGAGTTTGATTTTAAAGAGCTTGTTGAGTTACAAAAGAAAGTCTTTTTTGACTTCACAGCCAATGCGGAGACCAAGAGATTTTCAATAACCTTTACTCTCCCAGAAAATTCATCAGATTTGACCAGAGCTAGGCAACTCAGTTCCAGAGTTGAGCGTCTTTTTTTGTGTAGTTGGAATTGAGTTGCGTTTTAAACGACAGGAGCTGAGTTGATGCCAGATTTTGTCAACAACAACTCCGAAACTTCAAAATTTCTTCAACTCTGGCTATATCAACTCCTGTGAAGCAGAATCAGGTTTTTTGTTTCGATCACATCGTAGTAGTATGACCAAAAATATGCTTTTAAAATTAACATTGTTGAAATGTAATTCTGATTTATTATAATAACCTTTTTTGTGCATACTATTTAAATTATAAAAGAAAACATGACCGTTATGCGGACTACTTAAAAAACAAGAGAGAAAAAGAGCGAATAGATTTTAACTTCGAGTTGAAGCGGAGTTGGAGTTGCCCACCTCTGGATTTGGCACCACTCTACATGTGTGTAGTACTCCGACGAATTGTAAAACATATTCTCTCTTTTTTCGGAAAAGCCTTGAAGTTTTATATTAGTGATTCATAAACTATATTCTCTAAAATTTTGAAAAATGTTCCATGCAAGGTCCAGCGATAAACTTTAATTTTTGTAAAACACGCTTTTCGGTAGATTTTTCAAATTTTTCTACCAGGAAGGCGTACCAGGCGCTGTATCAGATTTCCCAAATCAGGCACCCGGTAACTATTGGTAACCTTGGGGACGAATGATCGACCATGCTGAGTCTCATGGCAACATTTGTTTTTAGAAAAATTTGAAAAATCCAGAAAAGCGTGTTTTACGAAAATTAAAGTTTCCGGGCTGTCACCAATTCTCTGCTACGTAAAAGAACTAACGTTAGATATGATGTTTTTAGATTTTTTTTTCTGTCAATAGGAAGAGGATTTTATAATGTACATGAAAAGGTTCAATTATCAATGATCTAATTGTTAATTTAGGCGGTAGCTGAATCATTCTACTAATTTTCATGCACAAAACTGCCTTTAAAGTACTCTGTCTTTATTATATGCACATTATCCGTTCAAAATACTCTTTTCTTTCCCAATTTTCACATATGTGGTAGATTATAGGATTTTGAACAATTTTGTCATTTACTATAACATCGAAATCGGCTTGTGAGAGACGGTGAGGATTTTTTTCTATCTATCCGTGTGCTTTACACGGGATTATCAGAATTACCCCAAAGAAGAAAAATGAAAAAAATGACTATCTTTTACTTTTCGTAATTTCTCATTAACTAATTTAGATCAAGTCCAAATGACTGACAATTCATATGAGAGATAGAGCAGAAAATCCTCTACAAGATAGTGTAATTTTAAGTCAGTTTACTCCAAGTTTCCTGTTGAAACTAAATGGTTTAAGTTCATTCCAGCTATTTTGGTTGTAGTTATCACAATTACCCCAAATGGAGGAATTATGATAATTCTAAAGCTATTCACTGGAAATTCATTAGAATTAATTAATATGAACGAATTTTAGGGAAATTTTTACACCAGTAGATAACTAAAAGTCGGCTCTATCCACCTGCATAATACTGATTTTCTCCGGTGAAAGATGACTTTAAATATGCTCAAATATCTGAAAAGTTTTATGTGATTATCAGAATTCCCTCATGTGACTCCATTTTTCAAAAGTATACAGCATCATTCTACTCGAAAAATTTTCATTATTAAAAACATTGCTCTTAGATGATCGAAATTAGCAGGGTCAATTACCTTGGACGGAATGGAATCTCATTGGCGTACCAACATCTTGTAGATTGTAGGGTATGCCTCAGATTTTAAAAATGCCTCGCACTTTCTTGTCTCATCCACGTAGGCATACTGTTTTCGTTTGTTTTTCCCATTAATTGACTTTGGTCTGGGATCTTATTCCCTTGACTTTAGTCTACGGCATTACAAAATACTTTTGGGTTGGCCATGACCAAAACGCGTACACTCGTACAGTGTACTCGTATAGTCGTACACTTTTTATTCGTCAGTTAGGCCAATCATCGTCATTTCGAACTTGATTAAATCAGTTACGCCGATCAAGTTCGAAATGATGATGATTGGTCTAACTGACGAATAAAAAGTGTACGACTATACGAGTGCCACAAGTCGACAATCTTGGGATCATTTCTGACAGAATCTTGATTTCAGGTCAATCTTATCAGATTCTGATCCTATACAATCAATAATAAGATTCAGATTAGAATGACCTGATCTGAAAAATTTTTCAAGATTCATGGTCACTGATTCTTGGTAAGAAATCAAGATCAGTCCATTCGGTCTGAATCAGGAGATTGTTTGAAAAACACTGATATCTCAGTAACGGCTTCTGGCTAGAGAACTCTGAATATACATTCTAAAAAGTCTTGATATCAGCTATAATATGTACTAGAAAAAGTCCCGCAAAAATGAGTCTCTTTTTTAATTTCAGGTGTATTGGCGAGTACTCAACGGGCTTTTGATTGTACGAGCCATGGTCGTATGACTACACACCATCAGATTCTGACTGAAAATCCGAAAAATGGCTTTCTCAGGAAGAAAGTACTGAAATCAAGATTCCGTCAGAAATGATCTCAAGATTGTCGACTTGTGTACACTGTACGAGTGTACTCGTTTGGGTCATGGCCTTTTGCATTCTCAGAAGTCGAGGATTTTGAGGCACTTTCTGTCACATTCTGATTTCAGGTCAATCTTATCAGATTCTGACTTATATGTTCTATACAAGCAATTATAAGATTCAGATTAGAATGATCTGATCTTGAAAATTCTTCAAGATTCATGGTCACTGATTCTTGATAAGAAATCAAGATCCGTCCACTCTGGCTTGAATCAGAAGATTGTTTGAAAGTCATCAATCAAATTACGAAGAATGAGTAACACAAATGTAGTTAAGAAAACACATAAAAAGCTCTAATCCACTATCTATCGAAGTTTCTGCGTTTTATTTACTTCAGCACTTTAAAATTTTTTCTAAAATTACTACGCAAAAAAATATAAGTTCGATACAGTGAGGAAACGCAAAGACAAAAAACCAATTATTTTTTCTCAGATTCTGACTGAAAATCTGAAAAAAATAACTTTCTTAGGAAGAAAGTCCTGAAATCAAGATTCTGTCAGAAATGATCTCAAGATTGTCGACTTGTGCTATTTCTCCGGAAAACATGGAAATGGAAAATATATAATAATAGTTCATAGGCTGACCAGTCAGCACATGAGCAACATATTAAGGCACAAGAGATCGAAATGCTATGTAAAGAAAAAAACGCAAAAGTAAAATTCCGAGCAAACAAAAAGGGTGATAGTAGCAAGCACTTTTTCTAAGCTGCAAGATAGATGTCGCACGAAATCGGTCATCTGTATTGAAGGACATTAAGAAGCGAAGTTTACATAGAGCTAAAGGTACAAGATAACTCATAGAAACACTATTGTAACAGCAACTATTCTTAGCTTCATTTTATTTTCATTTATTAATTAAAATTGTTTCGACGTTTCGAACAACACAGTGTTCATTTTCGGATAATTCCCTTTAGCTCCGCCCACTTTACACAGTAATGACGTGAAGATGAGATATTGAAGATATTGAAGATATTTTATGCGTTTGACTGATTGCAAGATTTAATAATATTTATCTTCATTAGTTCACTATGAATTTCCTCAGTTTTTAATTCAATGTTTCTGTTAATCTGAACATTTCTTTTTCAATTTTTTCCGGTTCATTTTTTGGACATACAATTTTCTATGTTCTTATTTTCAATCCAATAAATTATGTCTAACAATAAATCAGCTTTAATTCCACTCAAACCATTTTCTAGATTAAGTAATTCTTGCTTGTAATCGAATTCTGAAAACTGTAAAAGTTCAACACTTTTTCCAGATTTTTTCCAGAAAAAGAAAAATATTCTTCATTAATTTTCATGCTCTTTGGATTATTATGAATAATTGATTTTCCATATCCATTTGAAAAAACTATTTTTACAGGAAAATAATATTTACAAAGAAAAAGATATTTCTTCCGGATAACACGTTTTGAAATCAAAAAGCTTTTGTATTTTTTTCGAATGCACTTTTATGTCAATATTTTTAATTTTTCATTGTATATTCAATGCGCAATCTTCTTTAATTTTCAAGTAGGCAAACGTTTTTCGATATATCGATAAAATATCGATAAGAAATTCTTAAAACTCTGCTTTTATATAGTTATCGTTTTAAACTGCTTTTAGGGCTTTTACGAAAAATTTCATAACTTTTCAAGGAAGTAAGTCTCGGTTAAAAAGGTTTTGGGAATCTTCCTAAGTACGTTCATTAGTGTGGACAAAGTGTCTAAAGACTAATTCACGAATCGCAATATTTGAGTGTAAACATGATACAATAATTCGCATTTTACCATTGTTTTGGGAATTCGCAGCGAATTCGTAATTCACTGCGAACTGATGAGAACTGACAAAAATTATGAAAAAATAACCAAAAAGATGCCTCTTTTGTTCCTCTTGCCAATTGGTAAACTGGGACGAATTCGTAGGCAAGAAGATACGGGTTCCCACGAATTCGTAAATCGAATTGATCTACTATCAACGAATTCATGAAATGATCTTTTTGGTCCCCAAGAATTCGTAAACTGGCAAAAACGCGAATTTACGAATTCGTCGGATATGCGTTGGCATCTACGAATTCGTAAATTCGCATACTTCTCACCTCAATTCGCCGTTATTTTTACGAATTCGTGAAATGCGAATTGATGTCAAGGACAACAAGCATTTCTATGAGGTTAAAAATAGGTAGATTCGTCTCTTCGCATCAATTCGCCATTACTTTTACGAATTCACAGAATACGAATTGATATCAAGGACAAGGAATATTTCTATGAGGTTAAGAAAATAAAGAATCGTCTTTCGCTTCAACTCTTTCATTCATTCGTCAATAGTTTTTCGCGAAAGAAATCAGAAAGGAAATCTCTCTCCTTTTTGTGTACATGCGCTGGCGGGCGGGGGGGGGGGGGGGGGGGGGGGGGG
>CAJNOQ010000708.1:21412-42728 GCA_905250885.1 Didymodactylos carnosus
CCCCCCCCCCCCCCCCCCCCCCCCCCCCGCGCGGGCGGCGGGGGGCCGGCCCCCCCCCCCCCGGGCGGGGGGCTATGGGTATTTACACAACAAGCCAAACGTTTTTCTTTGTATTTTAGTTAGTTTTTTATGAATTCGTAATAATAACGGCGAATTCAGGTGAGAACTATGCGAATCGATGCGAAGAGACGATTCTTACTTTTCTTAATCTTAGAGAAATGTGTCTTGTCCTTGACATCAGTCCGTCAGGCATATCTGCACAAATTTCATAAATAGAAGTCGTAAATTCGGATTTTATTGTCTAGGAATTTTTCTATGAGGTTAAAAATAGATCGATTCGTCGCTTCGCATAGTTCTCACCTCAATTCGCCGTTATTTTTACGAATTCGTAAAATGCGAATTGATATCTAGGACAAGAAATTTTGCGACGATGGCTGTGAGTGTTACACAACAGCCAAACGTGTTTCGCTGTATTTCAATTGACAACAATTCGTATTTTACGAATTCGTATGAATAACGACGAATTGATATTAGAAGTATACATTTTCAACCGCTGGATCAGTTCGTAATACGAATTCGCTAATTCGTAGTTCTAAAAGCAGTGAACACTAATCCGTAAACTAATTTTACAAATTATTTGCGAATTGATCAGCATCGTGTCTGATCTATTCGGATGTTTACGAATTCGTAAAAGTTTTAGGGGTATCGTACGAATTCGATACACTTCGCTGCGAATCCTCAAAATAAACGTAAAATGCGAATTGTGGCATCATTTTTACGCTTAAAACTTGCGATTCGTCAATTCGTTTTTGGACACTTTGTCCACACATCTCAGTACGGTGCTGCCACTTACTGTGCAAGTATGAACAAAAAAGTCAGACATCGACGGCGCAGATTAGATTAAGGTGCAATGGCTCTTAAAGCATCATGTTCGTAATACAACATAAATAAAACGGAGTGTGAAAATCCAAATAATATACATTCCCTTCTCCATTAACCCACAGTATATAATTGTGTGCTCACCCGCGTTTCTTCCAGAGCATGTTTTTTTCAAGCTAACATGTTTACTGTGATGCCAATATGAACAATAAATTGTTATCTCACTAATAATGATCTTGCACAAGCAGCAATATCATGCATTGATTTATGTGTGGTATTACCTAATGATCCAACATTTATATATTGTAAATACGTTAATAACGATAAAATGTTTAAAAAACAGCTATCAGACAGAACTTTATGCTTTTCGTTTGGTTTTTCAATATAATTAATTTTATTCACAAGACTTTATCTACCATTATATGTAAAAATGTATTGTCTAAACTTTTATTTACATTGGTATTACATTCAAATGAATTATTTAAAAATTGTTTACTATCTTCTAAAACTAATAAGATTACGACAAGTTCAAAATGAATAATAGGTGAATCAATTAATTAAAAATATTGTTCAATTGTCAAAAGTGACACTATTTAATTTATATATATGCCAAAATGTTTGGCGTATATAGCCTATGTAAATGACTTTTTTATCAAAATATTTGAAAGCAATGTTATTTTATAATATTATCTTTTAGGGTATTTGGAACGATTGATTAGAAAATGAAAATTTTGATGATGAACGTCAATATTGCATGAATTTTCTTCATTGATCTTACACGATTGGGATATGAATGATGGCGAAAATCCTGTTAAATTGCCCAAATGATATTACGAACATCAGATGGATGTCTTTTAAATAAGAGGCATAAATTACAATTGAATGAAGCAATCCGTGAAATAGTCTCATTTTTTGCAGCTATTAAAATCATTTCTTTAGTAGCTATTCTAGTTTACTGACGTGGAAAAGTCCCCGAGTGCCACCTTGGATTTTCCTTGAAACACTTGACTATGGGTAATTTTTGACGTTGATCACGAATCGGATATCCGATCATCCCTATACGGCCTTTAGGACCTAATTCGATGTCTTCAGAAACTGATAGTGAACTTTCGTCTGAACAAATTCTGATAGTGCCAGATTGTAGAGCATATCGAGTTCCCTTGATGGACAAGTTTTCACTTAGTTATAAAAATTTCCGTATTTTATTCAGCTAAACTAAGGATCATTGAGGTATTTTTCCTATGCAAAACCTATAATCAACAAAAAAATTTGTCCTTCATTTCTCAAAACTTGTCTCCAGGGGTAACTTGATATGCTCTACAATCTGGCACTATCATACTTTGTTCAGACGAAAGTTCACTATGGATTAACTTAGGGACCTTTCCTCGTGAGCATTAAAGTTTATTTACAAAAAGAAAACAAAAAAATACACGCTGAATAAAAGATATAAAAAAAAAGTTGTTAGTAATACAAAAAGTAATACCACCCATTGTTTTTCTAGGAAAATGATCTATTTTTTTTCTAAATGAAGCTAGTCTGTTGATGGAAACCATGGTATTAATCTCGACGTTGTTCTCTTGTACAGTTTATAACGTGGATATTTTCTTATACTAATTTTTTCCGTAAATGCTGTTGATGCTTGAAATAGAATTGTCAATAAAATTGGTCCCCAAATAGTCCAATTTAAAATTGTTGATGTTTTAGAAATTGAAAATAAATAGAATGACCACCATAAACAAATTTCACCAAAATAATTTGGATGTCTACTATGACGAAATAGACCTTTACGAAGAAAACCATCAGCATGTTGTCTATCTTTAATTGATTGAGCATGTTTTTCAACTTGAAATGTCCATTGTTGTTGATCAGCAATAATTTCAATAGTAAGAAATATAATGAAAAATAGAGTGGCTACAACATCCATGCTACCAAGACGCTTCGTTCTCTCATGTTTCCAAGCATAATAGATGGGACTAGCAATTAATAATAGTAGAATATTTTGAAATATAGTTATAAATACGAGATTAAAAAGTTCAAATACGAGACGATTAGTTATAATCTGTTTTAATTCAGACCAACGATAATCTTCACTTGACCATCCATAGCCACCTTTACGATAAAAATTGTAAATAAGTCTTAAACCCCATGTCCACACTAGAATAGCCATTAGAATGATACGTGGATTTGAACTGTATAACAAGGTAATCAAACAATATATTGATGGTAATAATGGCCAAAGTTTATCAATTTGAGAATAATTTCTAGTGATAATACTAACAACGAAGCAGAAAACAATGGATATAACCATAAGAAGAAGGAGCCATTTACCAGGACCTTCATCAAATAATGTCAACAGATAATTATACATCTCTAAAATTTAGATGAATCATAATTGACATTGCTCTATTGTGGAGATACAAGGAAAACAATATGAAAAAGTGTTTGAAAGTTTAAAAATGAACATATAAAGGTATATTTTTGTGTTGTTTTTTTTGCTCTTTTTTTGCAACAAAAAGTGAGAATAGAACATTGAATAGAAGAGTGATCTGCTGTAAAATAAAGGTATTATAGGACTATAGATGATCAACCGCTGCATGGCCACTTGACGAACTAAATTTGGAGTTTCTGCATTGATAGATAGGAAGACTAGTTAGTTCTATAAACTGGCACAAAGACGTGTTAAGAGGGCAATCTTAATGGCTCACTTTTCTGAACAAAATATTCAGAAAAACAGCCATCAAACAGAAATAACGGTTCATTTACATTAGTAATACCACTCTTAAAATGTTATCTAAAGCCGTTAACTGGTATCTCAATAGTTACGAAGGAAAGAAATTCCATATTCTACGTTGGTTCATGTGACTTTTTATAAATGCTCTTTACACTCTAAAACTGCGTCTCTTTAAGCCAGCCGCTCTTTAAGTGAAAAAATTCGTCTATTTATCATTCCTTTCCTTTGAATCAACTATCCTCTTCTCTAAACAGAAAATAGCTATTTTTTCTAATAAACATCGAAAAAAAAATATACACAAACCGGTCATTATAAAAATCTAGAGAGATCTAATCATTGCATCTGGCATGATTAGAAAATCAAACAGAAAATAATAGACGTAAAATTACACAAAAACAACACGGACACAAATAAGAGTTTTACTGTATTTTGACTAGATGATGACTAGATCACATACATCTATCTATTTATTCTCGTTATATCAGCAGTATTTAGACTATTACTATTTTATCGTTACTTTCATTCATACGCGTTTCTTAATAAGTATTTTTATTGTCTGATACTGATAACACGTAACAAATTTCTTTTTGCTTTTATATTTTACGTTTATCAGACGTTCTGGTACTACTTTTCACCTTTTCTGAATGATTACAAACAGTAAACAATCGGTTTACGCGAATATTCACACAATTTTGATTTAAAATATGTATTCATAAACTTCCACTAAAAAGTACACTTACACACATACACACTCTCTCTCTCTCTCTAGCAATCAATAAGCATATATAAACATTAAACAACTGCTTTTTACTGTAATTTTGAAATATTTCTGGAATTGTATTACAGTCAATGTTAATGTTCTTATTTCTAATTCTTTTTCGTTCTGTTGTGCAACTTTTAAACGTTCTTCTATTATATATTTTATTATTATTTTTCTTATGCTTTCTCAGCCATTGATGAATCACATATTTCCTATTCACTGACTCGAAACAGTTTGTCTGTGATTGTATGAGTTGTGTACGAATGAGCAAACGCTTTCGAGTACTTCTCGCCAGTATTGATTTTTTCTTGCCTGTAGATGACACTTTTCTCAAACAGAACACAACTATTTCCAACGCTCTTTATCATGCATTGCTATTTTCAAATGCATGTGTTGCTTCTTGTTCCACACATTTTTTTTCTAAGTTCGAAGTTCTTAATTGATCATACATATACCCTACTACATCTACATGGTATGCAATATATTCTCTCTTTTCGTAATATAAGTTATTTTTTGTGCTTGAATATGACTGAGAAGAAATCAAAACACCAAAAGTCACCGAAAAAGCTCTTGTGACTTCCGTCGTAGTGCTTTTTACCAAAATTAAGTTTTATATATATTTGTTGTGCTTACTCAAGAACTTCTTCAGTGGCTTTTGGTATTTACATTTCTTCTCGCTCAAATTCGAAAACAAAAGTTCTGGTTTATTATGGTCTTTGAAGTTAAGACTTTTATGTGTGCAAGGGATAAATAACTAACTTCCACTAATCACGGACATGTAACAATAATGCTGGACATCTGTTCAATCACTTTTGCATTGTAGGTTATACATAGATCTGTGTACCGGTCGGAAAATCGGTGGCGGCGTGTAAAAAACGTTTTCCGACTAGCGGCGGCGGCAGAACCTCGTTAAAAGATTTTCCGCCTTCGGTGGCGGCGGCTAAAAAAAATGTTCAATCGGCGGAGGCTAAAAGATTATTTAAAACTTTGGATCGTCAGCGGAGAGGCGCAACCAAATTTGAAGACGAAACTTAGTTTAAGCCACGATCCATTGTCAATCTCATCAAATTTTTTATTTTATTTTCAATCGAAATAATGAGGCTAAGACAAGTTTGTACGGCGAGGACCTCCAAAAAACTTCGGTGGCGGCAGCGGCGTGGTGCACAGGTCTAGTTATACTATGTGTGCCAACTATGCTTACCAACGCTAGTCGAGAGGATCAGTCTCTCTCGTTTGCATGATGTGTTGTTCATCAAAAACTGTCCTCCTGAGGGAAAGAATTTATTGGAAGTACATAGGTGACTTCTTTAGATAGAAAGCGTTAGTAAAAACTGAACGAACAATTACCTGAAACTTGCTTCATAAAAACTGATGGTTCGTTGCCTGTCTCTGAGAAGTCGAACTGCTCTTCTTCCGAACTCGTGTGCAAGGCGGAGGACCGTATATGAGCGTTGAAGGGATTCGTCCACTGGGTGTGTACAAGGACTGAGTGAGTGGCGAGAAGTATTTGGCATTGTCAGTCAAAGTTTACATTATTTACCAAAAGTTTTAACTATGGCGAAGATTATGTCAGAAACGTGTACAAAACTGATCCAGGCGATGCCATGTCGACTTCATTCGAGTATTCGTGCCAAAGAGGACATGACGGTAAAAATGTTGATATACTTTTCGCATCTTTTTCGAAAAAAATGATGCCTTGAAGAAATGATCTTCAATCAACATTTGTACTTTCAGCATTTGAGATACCCACCAAATAGATCAAAAATATGTATGAAAGAAATCGGTGTAATAAACCATTACTTCTTGGCACGATTGCATTATTGATCTTGATATGTGTACACAAAAAAACCTAAAGATTTAACAAACGGAAATATACCAGTTTCTGTGTTTTTTGCATCCAATTGAATACATGCGTGCTTTAACTATGCCATAATTCAAAGTCAAAAGTTTATTATAAGCGATTCCATCTGGTCTTTTTCAAGCAGTTGTCGATGCGTCGTGCTTTTTCTCGGGCAAAAGAGACTGTTTTTAAGTTGCGAATACGCAAAAACTATATCATAAGAGAAGAAGAGATTGTAGACAAAAGATATCAATAAACAATAATAATATAAATTTAATAAGATAAAACAGGAGGAAATTTCCTGTACAGCAATGTGTAAACGTATGACGCGAATATACAAAATTACTATTCATTTATTGCACGTTTAATTAGGAATTTTGAACTGGTTCGGTTGGAGTATTTATTAAGTGAGGAATTTTAAAAACATTTGCAAATTTTTCGTGAGTCAAATACGTTCACTACAGCTGTCGGTCTGGGAAAGAAGGTTTACGTTTACAACAGTCAGTGTTTGCAGGAGTTCTACATCAGACCAAATACTGAAAACTTCAGATTGATCTAAAATTAAAACTAAAACTTGAAGTTGCAGTGTTTAATTTTGTGTATTTCGATCTAATTTTTATAAAGTGGAGAAGTGCTGGAAAAGCTGAATCAGATTTTTCGAATTTTTGAAAAGTGATATCTGCCGAAATCTAACAGAATACTATAAATTCAATTAATAGTCTCTTATTATGTTAATTTAAAACTAACTTGAACTTTGCAGCATTTATGAACACGAGACTTTTGTACAGCCACGAACGGATTCATTTTCAATTTCGTTTCCTAGATAAACTGAGTGAAACTATAGTATAGGAAAGCGTGACAAGTTTCATCACTTTATCCTGTCCAGATCCACATTTTTTTGAAACTTTGATCTAGATCGGACATATAGTTGCCGAGATCACTTTCCGATAGAAAACCTTAAATTTATGTTTATAGAGCACATGGAAGAAACTTGCAGTGAGACGTAAAAAAATAACCGGATAAAAAAAGAACTCAATTATTTGCAACTTTATAAATGTGTCGATATTTTCCGTGTGGATTATCGCTTGTTTTCACAACTCGATTATTGTTATTATTCTGATGAGATATTGCCCGCGTATTTGTGTTGCTTGATGAGACCTAGCCAAATTAACGACAACAACGTGTGTTGTACTAGAACAATTGTGGAAAACATAGACTGACTACTCACGAAAACTGTCGGTGGTGGATTATTATGTTGAACATCTGAAAATATAACGGGAGCTGCCGAACGAGGTCGATTTTGTGGAACAGGTGATAGACGAGTAGGCGATGGTGTACGACGATGTTCCCGATGATGATGATGATTCTTTGTGTCTTGTAGATTCAATATCACATTTTTCATTACTTTTAAAGGCTAGAATAATATAGAAACAAATCATATTAGTTCAATATTCATTTGATTTGACATTATATTTTTTTATCTTACTTCTTGATACTCTAAAAGTTTTTCAATATCTTTTGTCAATTGATTATTTGTTTTTAGTAACGATTGTTTTTGTGTATTATTTTCACTAAACGTTAACGATGTATAGCCAAAGACAATGACCTCAATAAAGCAGCTTACTTCAACTGTTTTTCCAATTGTTCAATAGTTTCTTGACTTTTTTGTAATTGTTGATCTTTATTTCGAACTGTTGATATTAGAAAATCATAGGGTTGTTGAGCTTGATCAAGAATTGTATTTGCTGATTGCAACTTTAAATTAAAATAAATTAGATTAAAACGACTACTTGAGTGTTACACCCGTACCTGTTGATGAATTTCCTTTGTTTTTTTTCGTTCTTTATCTAATTCTAATCTCAATGATGTGTTTGCTTGTTCTAATTGTATAACTCGTTTAGCCAAATGAACACTATGCTGCAAACGTCGTTTAGCTGAGGTAGGCAATGTTGCCCCATAACCGTATGAAAATAAAATTTTTTCGGCATCATTATCGTTTTCAACTAGAATAGTGATACACATCTTCATCCTTCCTGTTCACTGTTGAAATTCTTTCACAGAAAAATTATGCCTTTTATCCTTGTCTCTGATGCTCTATGCAATACCCATCATTTACCATTGTGAGTATAGATAACTTTTAAATTACATATCACATATTCGTATTGTTTTCTATATACTACTACACCAATATTGTTTTCTTTCTCGTGAGAAAAACATTGCCACAAGATTCGGGACAGTTGAGCAGATATAACATATATTTTACTTTAGGTCAGGCTTATGAGCTCAGAGCTCTTAGAAAACTCATACTTAGTAAACTACTGAAAACCAATGAATCGTTTAATTAACCCTATCTGGAGAGAACACTCGGAACTATCTAGCTAAAAAATGATCAAAACGTTGTCATTCATTTTCTGAAGGTTTCGAACTGATTGCTTAGAGAATCTCCACAAGTCTAATCAAGAAAGCATTTTCAAATGCGCTTTCAATGAAAACATAGCCTTAGGTATCCCCTTTCGAATGTCGAAAAGTACAAGTCTGCGTCGCTTTTCGTTTTTGAATTAGTCAAAAAGCATGCATGTCCACTTGACTGTGAATTGAACAGTCAGTTCAACACTGAAGAGTCCGAAATACGTTAGTTTATAAGATTTATAACTCTCAACTTTTTTTCGGATCAATTTTTCAGCGGAAAACCGTTTATAAATCCATTTATAAATCTCATTTGTACTTATATCGAACAGTACCCGAACCATTTCGTACTCTTCAGTGAAATTCAGTCTTGCTATATACTGATCACTGCGGTGATATCTGTTTTCATACCCTGTGCTGCTTGCATAACAACATCGTCTAATTCTTGCTCAACATTTTCATATATTTGTAATTTTGTTCGTTTTTCATTCAATTCGGTATCGATTTCCATCATTCGTCTATCCGATTGAACTTGAAGATTAAAATATTCTTTTTGAATTAACTGTAAGAATAAATCGAAATTAATTGTATGATGTATTAGTAATTTTACAACGATAAATTTACATCATTTTTTTTTTGTAATTTTTCAATATCAATTTGTGATGTTTTCATATTTTTTAAATTTTCTTCATATAATAATTGAAGACGATCTAATTCAAATGTTTTCATTTTTAATTGAGATTGTTGATCAGCTAAACGAATTTCTGTTTGACTTTGATATTGACGATGTCTAACCAAACAAAATACAAAACATTAATTAATCATACATGACTAATATAATATTAATGATAACCTACTCATTTAATAGTCCATCATATTTTCGTTGTAATTCTCGTTCTGATTGAGCAATACGATCACGTTCGATTAATGCTTCTTCACGACCATGTTGAAAACCTCTAGAAAACGATATACAAATTATTAAAATCACAATTTGTCAAAAACAAAATGACTATCTTTATACCTATTTTCTCTTTCATACATTTCTTTGACACTGTGTCGTAGTTTATCAATTTCTAAGGATGTTTTTGAACGTAATTGATCTAATTCGACTGCTAGTTTATTCTCATATTCAGTTTTATATGTATCTCTAAAATTACAAAATATGAATAAATTATTTTCTAATAACTCATATGCTATTATAGCGTGTATGAAAAATGAATGGATAATATTCTGAAATTTGATGTCAATAATGTCTCATACCTTGATGAAATATATTTTTCATATAAAGTTTCTTTTGCTCGTTTAACATCGTCCAATTGTATTTCTAATGAGCCAATTTTTTCTTCAGCCGAATAAAATTTATTTTGAATATCATTCAACTGTCGAGTTAAATAATCTTTATCTTGACGTAAAATAACAATTTCATTTCGATTTTCAGCCAACTGAAGAATGTATCAGTTAAATATTGTATAAAATGTATTCTGTTAACTAAATTTTACCTCTTTCAAAAAACTTTCTTTTTCTCTTGTTATTGTTTGACTTTGAACATTTTCTTGCATCATTTGACGATCTAAATCGATCACACGTTTCTCATAATTATCTCGTTCACTAATAAAGAAGAAAAAGAATATATATATATACTAGACTTAAAGAGGTGTATGTAGCCTACTTTTTAATTCTATCATAATTTTGCTTCTTAAAATCATACTGTTCAGTTAAATTTTTATATTCATTCACTTCTGATGTTAATTTCTGAATTTGCATTTGCAATGCATGACATGACCGACGTTCATCACCCAAAGCCTATGGAAAAATATAGTAGTCATACTTGAGCATTATAGATACAAGGCATATACGAGTATATTCGGTTTCCATCAATACCGATTTTTTGTTTTCAAATTATTTAAACGTGTTTTAAATGCCAGTCGATTGTGCAGAATAGATGTTCTGTGTAGTTCGATGAGAGTGAATGGAAAACAAGACCGTCATATCGTTCATTCTATACTCTTTCTAATGTATGAGTAACGAATTTCTCAAAAATACTAATACAGTGACACTAATATGTTAATTAGACAAACAATTCGTATACTCTGCATGACATTACATCTCTAGACAAATGTCTGATTTTTCAATAAAATAATGTTTGTTATAAAACTTGTACAAGCATTCGAACATTCTTAAATACTTAGTAGTTCCATAATCCTTGTTGATCAAGATCAAATTGCTCATAGTGCAGGAGCTCATAGTGCACCAACGTCAGCGTGGGGTCTCCACCTATCAGAAATTATTTCCGACACCGTGCATCCGATCTTGACGAAAATTTCCATAATGTTAGGCCCACTGAGTTACGGGAATGAAGATTTTTTTTGTCTCCAAGTCTTACCGTTTAGGAGTTTTCGAGAGATCAAGGTCCAAAAAGGACACTGAAGTATTTCCCAAGACTTTATAATATACTTCAAGCTAGAGAATTTGAATTTGTTTTATTTTAAACTAGACATCTAACTAGTTTTCGAGCCGATTTTTCAATTAAGCCTTTGTTCGTATTGTAGATAGCCAACAACCTCAAAAATCCGACAAATGCTTTCTGGTTTTCTAGAATTTGTCAGTTTGCCAAAAATCTAAGGCCTGACTGAAACATCGGCGCCGGTCAGACCATGTACTTAGGTTCAATCTAATTTAAGTGTCCAGGAAAAAGAAGGCCCAGTTTTTCGAGACTCCTAGAAAACTTGCTTGAAAGCCGCGAAAAATCACTTCTATAACTGAAAGCGATACAGATTCTGAAAGGAGATACTTCAGGCTATCTTTCCATGTGCTTATCTCAAAATCGATTTTTTGACCGAGAATCGTCATTTCTGAGGAGGATGCCCTTAATAATTTTACTATGAGAGGATTAAATAAAACATCTTATGGATATACTTTATTATGTAAAAAGTAAAAATCCTCGAATCGAAAAATATTAGATGGATCAAGACTAGTAAAAATACCTTTAGAATGAGAGATAATAATACGAAATATCGTGCAAACATTATTTTATTGAAAAATCAGACATTTGTCTAGAGATGTAATGTCTTGCAGAGTATACGAATTGTTTGTCTAATTAACATATTAGTGTCACTGTATTAGTATTTTTGAGATATTCGTTACTCATACATTAGAAAGAGTATAGAATGAATTATATGACAGTCTTGTTTTCCATTCACTCTTATCGAGCTACACAGAACATCTGTTCTGCACAATCGGCTGGCATTTAAAACACGTCTAAATAATTTGAAAACAAAATACCAGTATTGATGGAAACCGAATATACTCATATCAATACATGCTTAATAGATACTCTACATACCTTTTGTGTTTGTATTGAATCTTGATTACTAGTTAATAAATGTGTATCCAAAAGTGTTTGCGTTTCTTTTAATTCTTCAATTTGACGTTGCAACGGTTTTACTATCTCATAAAATCGAACCTAAAGTAACATTACTTGATTAAAAATTTCTTATATTTACATAATGTCGTATACATACCATAACGAAATCTTTAAGTGTCATTTGTTCATCATCAATTATTTTTAATTGTTGATATTCGTCATCGGATGGTAAGATTTTTCGTTGTAAATTTTTTCTAATCTCATTTGATTTTGATAATAGACGATAATTAACATCTTCTAATTCTTTTTGTCTTGACATAATCTGTTGTAATTGTTGACGAATTTCATCTTGTTGATGATTTAACGTTTCACGTTCAATCTGTAAATGGTTAAAAATAATGAAGAAATTTGTTGCTTTATTTTTTGAAAAGAATCGTTTACTTGTATTTGTGAATCTAATTTTGCTTGTAATAGTTGTTTTTGATATTCTGATTCGGCTAATTTTTCTTGTAATTCTTCAAGTTTTTCTGAATATTCAATACGTTGATTCTGTATTAGTAAATCACGTTGACTCAATTCAATTTTCAATAATTGAATATCATGTTGATACTTTTTCTGTTCAATAACATCATGAAACTGACGACTATTTAACGTCGTTGAACTGAATCCGATAGCAGCATTGGAATTACGCACACCAGCAGATGGGGAAAATTCCTTTAGATAAGAAAATAGACAGCATTATTTAAGAAGACCAAATCTGGACAAATCTATGATTTTTGGCGTCACAAATTAACCCACAGTCTTTTCAGAAATTTTACAAGTTAAATCACGTCACCCTTCATTTGTAGATTAAATTTAAAGGCACGAATTGACTTTTTCCCATTTTGAAGTCTTTCAAGTTTGATTAGATTTTTTATAGCCCGATTGTCAAAAAATATGTTACAAGAGACAATATCAAACGTTAAGGTCAAAATTAGAATATCTTCTTAAGTATTTTATATATTAAAATCTTTCATATAAGATCAACAGATGTCACATTTTTAATAGAAGAAGACAAACAATTAATAGATACGTTTCGAATAGCAGTTTAAAGCACTTTAACATCGCTTCTTTCAGATCAAGTGCTAATATTGCAACAATTGTCTGAAATCCATTTCAGAATGTGTCGAAGACCGTATTTACTTCAAGAGGTAAAAAGCACATTCCGGAATGGGTATAAAATTTCTGGAATGCCACTTTAGAATGGTGGACTGCCATTCTGGAATAAAAGAAATTTTTTCAGTTTTGATCTAAATCTTGGTATACATACCGGCTAAGCTCGGCTTCTAAAAAATGAAATGCCATTCTGACATTCTACAATGGCATTCCAGAATAGACATATTCCGGAATGGGTACATTTGCCTTAGAATGCTTTTCCCCCCTTGATTTACCTGCGCAAATAGCATATTCATTGCCCGATATCGCTTTGGACACAAATAAAAAGAAGGAGAACATTTTTCAGTTAAAAAATAATACCATAGGTAAAGGCTGTGGAAAAAATTGATGACTATCACGTCAGTATATTAATCAGGGACTAAGACGGGTCAAGTTGACCTATAGAAAAAATAGTTAAAATAGTTTCGTATCAACATGAAAATAAGTTTTTTTGAGTAAACAGTGAAAAGAACAGGTTTTAAAAGTTTTCAAGTTTATCTACGGTTCTAGTCCATTAATTTACAGAAAACGATTAAAATGAATAAAAAATGAAGAAATATCAGTTTTGAATCGGGATCGAGTCAAAGTGACTCATTTTGGTCTCTAATGTAGAGTAAATAATGGTATCCCGAGTTTTTTAATAATTGGATTATTGACTTGAAACTGTTATCAAAAGGATAAAAGAATGCTGATTATAAAGAGTCAAACCTGGAATGAGTTCGAGATTCATTGAATCAAATATTCAAACACTTCAGATGTAAAACATCAAAATATTTTTCGATCATTAGACTCCCTGTTGATTTCCAATAAAAAATTTTTTGCTTCTTTTGATAATCAAAAACTGAATATTGCCTATTGATACCACCCCACTTTGACTACTTCTGTGCATATGTTTTAGATGAAGAGGTAATTTTATTTCATCAAAAACATTCAAGATTGATCTTGTTTTAAACTTCAATCTGCATCATATCCTGAAATGTCCATCTTAACCGTAGAGTCTCGTTCAAATACACCATCTCATTCATCAAAACGCATTCTTCGTCAACGGTCACTACCTTCATCAAAATATGCATCAACATCCGGCGGTTGTGAACAACCTGAAATTGGTGCTATTTTATCCTCGAAATGTTCAACCGTATCTTGCCGAAAATATTTTAATTTTTTACAATATAACGATAAATTATCGGACAGAGATCAATTAAAATTAAATGAAATTCGAGATAAAACACCAAGTGAATTTGAACAATTGTTACCAACACTAATTAAATACGGTATCATTCGTAGTGATAAATTATTAAGTTACAATGATAACAATATTAATAAACGAAATTTTTTGACACTAATAAAAAATGAATATGAACGAATTGAACACAAAAAATATCTCGAGCGTTTATACGGTAGTGTCATTCTTGATCATAGAAAACAGTTGAAAAATGCTCTTACCTTCACCGGTCAATATTCATTACTAAACTGCTATAAAGATGAAATAATTAGAGAATTAGAATTAAGAGTGAAAAATTGGCAAGAAATCGAATTATTTTCTGATATTTCAGAAACAACAGTGACTGGTTCAAAAAGACCCACTACAGTCAATGTTTCATCAACTTCGGCTCCGTTAGATAATAAAACTTCTTCGATCACATCTGTCAAATCATTGTGTACTCTGCTCTATGCTAAACAAAAATTGATAGAACCAATTCGACATTTTCGTTTTGTTGATTTATCAACTCCCAAAGAAACTTCTTTCGAACCTATCAGTGATGAGACAACATCAACCTCAACAATAACAACAACGCAGACATCAGCTACAAAACTGCGTCGTCTATCAATAAGACATCAACAACAATTAAAACAAATTGAACAAGAAAATAAAATATTAAAACGAATTTTTCAGAACACTGTAGAGCCACCGAAAAATTGGCATGAAAAATGTGTTGTTAATATCATTGAACAAGGGATGATGTTATTAGATCAAGTGAGAAAATTACCCTTATTACAAAACGATAGTGATTTGTATGATTGTGAAACCGTAGCATTATCAAATAAAGAAATAAATAATATTGCCCAAGAGAATGGTCCAGTAGTAGGAGCAACAGCATTGTCAATGAGATCAATGGAACAAATTTTGAAAATCCAAAAGAAAGAAATAGTTAATCAATATCGCAAATGGGTATTATTATGGGAAATATTATATCTTAATACTAATGAAAACTAATTTTTTCTTTAGTATGTACTTAAAACTTTACTTCAAAGAAATTATAAAATTTTATCTATAAGTTTTACTCCAATTTTAAATTTGAAAAAGAATTGGCGGAATTCAGTGAAGAAATTCTTATGAAATGAAAACATATTCTGTCTACTTGTATAAATCGAAAGTACAATCAGTTTCAGATTTTAGCTTACGGGGTTCAGTCTTAACAGTCGTCAACAAAAACGAATCAAAATAAGATTAAATAGACGATCACAATATTTTTATAAAGAATAGACCATTATCGAATATGTTCATTTTGCAGACACGATAGCATATGTCCATCCATGAGTTTTTTTCAAACATTTACTTGTAAAAAGTTGTTGGTTTGAGATGCTCACGATTCTTCCAATAGGTTTAGATCCAGTTCTCATTAATTTTATACGAAATTTTTATAATAAATGTTTAAATAGATGAAAATACAGATTAAACCATTATTTGAGAAAAGGAGAAAGACTTAGTGAAGAATACCTGCAAACGAAGACACATCTCGTTAGGTGTACCGTGTGCTTTTAAACAATCTACTAATATTTCCTTCCTGTCCTATACGGCACGAACGAATGTTTTGCCATTTCTATCAAGGTAACCTCAGAATTTGAAAGAGGGTCGAAAGGACTAATTTTGAAATAGTCAAAAGTCAAATGGTTTTATTGCACAACGCTCGCTTACTCAAAATATCTAGCGTTCATTTTCAACCATTCAGACAAAAGTTGAAAATATTATTCATTACTGAATTAAAGGTGGCTTCTCCCATTTCAAATGGACGATTTTCATCAAAAAATTAGAGATATTCTACTGCTCACGTTTTATATAAGCCCACTTTCGACTCTTTGTTTCTTATCTATCATGTGCACAGTGATTTATCTAGTGGATGGATCGCGCCCATCCGAAAATAAATAGTTGATTTCGTTTTAGCAAAAATTTTAGCCAACAACCCCTCCAAAAATTTCAACCGCCCACCCAAAAAACGAACTCTAGATAAAACACTGCATGTGCGAGCATATTACGAACACAGGTGGGGCACGTGTACGTATATGCAGGTCGTTTAAAACCATTTTAATAAAGTAGATGAATAAACCGCTTGGAAACTCCGCAATCACATTTTTTTCCACCGGATCTCTAGAAATTCAGTAAGGCTTTTAGACAGAGAGCCAAAAAAGTTTTCTTGATCTTACTTTCCTCCGCAAATTTTAACATTTTTTAAGACAAAAGCGAATTTCCTTTGATTTCGACTTGTGAGCCAAAAATATACAAACCTTTTAAACTTTTTCATCGATACAGTCATTTCGAGAATTTTCTCAGCAATTTGAAAATTAAAAAGTTTCGAACTCTGTCAAATTCAAATGCATTCCGTCACTGATTAGGATACTTAGACTCAAAACAATTAGAATGCGAGCGATGTAGTACATACGTCTAATAAGGATAAACCATATGTTGGATCGGTCGGAAATGTACTTTCAGAACTATTGCCACCATTTGACTCAACATCACTTTCGTCGTGAGGCATTTCTAATCTAAAGATAAAGCAAAACATTAAACTATCTATACAACGTATGCGATTGAATAAGTCGATATAAGTAAGATAAGTTTCTTGTCCGCATTATAAGTGTCATTTTTAGATTTCTTTCACCAATCAGTTGCATAGCTTTTCCAAACACAGTAAAACCTCTACATGTAATAATCGCTCTGAAATCACTATCTCTTCATTCTGAATACTTTATAGTAGTTTCAAAACGGCCTTTTTGCTGAAAATGAATCTCTGGTGTCTGGAGTGGGCACCTCTATATTTTATAAAATCCCCAAGATATGCATAGTAGGAAAATTTTATTGTAACAGACACCCCTAAATTTCATCAGAATAATTCTGCATTATATTTCTCAATTTATTCCTTCCTACTAAAAAAAATTGATACACGTTGAGAATATTTAGCTTATAGAAAAGAAAGAAGAATACGATTACCTATATAGGGTGCTGTCGAATGGCAGTTTCACTAGCTCGATATCTTCCCCGCAGTTGACAAGCTTCTGAAATGGTCACCCATCTCGTTACTAGTCATCAACCACAACTCTGGACAGAAGACTGGCCTGATTGGCTTAGAGTACTTTCGCTCTCTATGTACACTCACTAACCACGTACTAGCTATCTCGAAAGCTACGCGAACTAGCTAGAAGAGCTGTGGTTATACAAGAGAGAAATACCTAACGAGTGAAGTTTTTAATGAGTGCTAGAACAAACAAAAAAAAGTGGAAGTTACACCAACAGGCTGCTTGATGAATATTCGTAGTAAATACATTTTTTCACCTGGTTTAAAGCAAAATGGACAAATTCACTAACTCAAGAATCACTCCTTTCAAGTGATAACTCAATGGCTGAGACTATGAACCTATAAATTTTTTAGTTTTCGTGAACGGGAAAAGGATAATATTCTTGAGTAAGACGTAGTCCTGGTGGGGACAGGTTTGTTGTTCTAGTAATTATAGAAGCCAAGGAAAACAAGGCGGCCTCGAAATAATAATCTTGTTTACATAGATATAAGCTCAAAACAGGGCGTGTCAGTAAATAGCATGAGAGAATTGCATATTACTTTGAATTTTACTCTCCTCTCGCTGCAAGGGCTTGATAAAATACTATTGGACTTCTCTTCTACCATGAACGATGATTAAATCGTAGAAACAGCCTCTGATAGTTTTAGACTATCGTCAGGGTTGTTTGGATAAAAAAATGAAATCTTTAAAATCCCTATCGTAATTGAGAAAATCACTGTAAACTTTTAAAAAGAAAATGGACTAAAATGCATAAACAGCTATGAGATAGTTAGAACTAATCAAAAACTGGATTGTACTGCAAAGGAGAAGCAGAGTGTCAGAAATATCGAAACAAAAGTGGAAGAAAAGAAAACATAAACAAACAAGGTAACGCTCGTCTGCGCTCGCTTGGTCCCTTGACTTTAGGAACTTATATCTCCGAACGATGACTTTAAATCAAACACAAGGCTCACACCTCCTTTCGGTCGGTGTTCGCTAGGGCACTATCCCAAACCCGTTATAAATTTTTATCTGATCTGATGCGTAAACTTCGTAATGGAATTTAAACCTAAAAAGTTTTCTTGAGATCCTCCAAAGATCCCCGGAGGTCTAAACATATGTTTAAATGCAATATCTGACAGCAATTTTTCGCACAGACACACAGACAACCATTTTGTAATACCCTAGACTAAAGTCAAGAGAACAAGTATTCGTTAATAAACTATGCAATAGCCCCATCAGAACACGTTTAACTGAAGAGACTTTATTGCTTTCGTTTCGCCCTGATGATTCTTCTTCAAAAAGATGAAACCTTTATCTTTTGAAGAGACTTAATATCGATTACCTTGTTTCTAGTTAAATAAGCCCAGCATTTCTGATGAGAATTTTAAGCAAAGTAGTTTCCACAGTTTATCCCTGCATTTTCCCTGCTAAAAACAGAGTGGAAATCGAATTTTCAAAGTGGCAAACCACTTTGCTCTCACGGACCACCAATCATTAGAAATACTGAATAAGTCGGTATCGAAGAAATCTGCGTAGAAACCACATGTGAAGGTTTTTTCTCTAAATTCCTCTGAAAGAGGAAGAACAAGGAGTGAAAATTTATACAGGGAAAGATTGCTTGAAATCTGAAAATTTTATCCACATCATACCTCCTCCTCCCCCTAACGCCTGCGGACGTACGCAATCCATGGGCAATACCGAATATACATTGTATACGCGGACAGGCAAACGTAGAATCTTAATAAAATTAAAACAAATTAATGTAAAGGTACATACTCAGGGCACAGGTTTCATCCAGACCCCACCTTACTCCATCACGTTTGAATGGAGGAGTTACACTTTAGACCCAGGGTCTACTCTGATAAGGTTTTCTTATCGTAAGCAGTTTGAGATATTGTTTTCCCACACGTATGATTCATTTCGAGAACAAGAGAGTACAAGTGCAATACGTTGACTGAATTGTATATTCATCTATTCTGCACTTGCAATTAAATTAATAACTTAGATCTTGTTGTTTATTTCTAGATTTTTGTGACCAGAAGATAAGATGGATATACAACCGACATTACCACCTTCGACGTGTGCAAAGCTTTTTATTGATGTCGTATTAGAAGTTAACAAATTATCGACGGTAAGATGAAAATAGCCTGAACTGCGTTATGTACTGATGTACGTTTGCTTATTTATTTACGGTATCAGGCTCTATCTGGTACCTTAGATGACTTACTTTCAAACTTTTCTACCTTATTCACATCGTCAGTATTTTCATTAGATGCCGATTATAATTTACCTTCGATCTACATTGATTCATTTATTCATATTTATGAAATTTATTTATCTTGTGAACGTTCTCTATTCGTCTCTTGTGTCAGTGAAATTGGTATATTATGCTCGGATAAATTTTATGAAAGAGTACATTATCTGATTGAATTTATGCTAGAATTAGTTTTCATGCATGATTGCATAAATGATGAAACAACGACGCGAGAATTACTCGAACAGTATATGGAGAATACAACTTATGCTGATTTAACCGACCATTTCATTTATTATCCAATATTTTTACAAGCAAGAATGATGACATTCATTGAACATTTTAAAACCGATAAATTTTTAAATTTTACACTTACACGAACAGAAGCTGATCAAGCAAAATTAAATCTGTTCTTACAAGATGCCGGTAAGAACGAAGACATTGTTAGTTGTCCTTGTAGTGTAACTTGAAGAGGCGACTCAAAGAATAAAGAGAAAAATAAAGCATTTGTCTCTTTCAAATGTTTATCTTTATGTAACCTGACAATGTCATGAAAAAAAGTTAAAACGAGGATACGTTTGCTGTCAGGTTTCGGATTCTCTTCCTAAGGGCAAAATCTGTAGTTTACCATTTTTGCCTTATTATTCACTTTATAGATATCGAAGAATGTATCATGGAGAGACAAGAGATATCTCACTTTGTAGGTAAAAGAGCGCTCTTCTAAACTTACTACGGATTCTACCCAACTTAATCGACCGTTGCTCTCCTAAGTCAAAATACCAGGAATCCTTTCTAAGGAGTTTGCTTTAGGGTTCACGGCAAATGGTAGCAGAAAAAAAAATCGATTGAGTCGGGTAGAATCCGTAGCAGATTTTGAAGAGCGCTCCTTTACTTACAGAATGAGACGTTTCTTAGCTCTTCACGATACATTCTTCGATATTTATACGCTGAAAAAAAAACACAAAAATGGTAAAATATAAGAGTGATCAAAGAGAAGATTATCTGTTTATATCAACTATTACTGACTTTGTTTATAGAATGTTTCTTTGTTCTTCAGCTCGTTATTTGCACGATTCATCCACTCGTCTTCTGTATCGGTCATTATTATTTCAAATGAAATCGATCTCAAGTCGTCAATCGTGTTTGAAAGCTCTTATTGTTGGTACCGTTTTTCTTCCTCTTACCACAAACGAATCGTTTCTCGACGAATTCTATCATTTACTCTCGTCTCGTTATTTACTTACATCAACAATGATGGACACATTTTTTCATGTTCTCTGGCCAACAGGCATTAATCAAATTTATTCTGTACCACGTGCCTATTTATCAATGTTAGTTATTGTTCGACTTGCATCCATGAATCAAGTAAGATCTCGAGAATTTACACAAAATGAACTATATTCATATTTACTCCAAATCTGTTATCTTATTCATGTTCGTGTACCAAATATTAACATTAATTTGATGCATTTATTCGAACCAATATGTGAATGTGATAAATTTAAAAATTTATCGGTTTTAAAATGTTCAATGAATGTCATCATTCTTGCTTGTAAAAATATTGGATAATAAATGAAATGGTCGGTTAAATCAGCATAAGTTGTATTCTCCAT
>CAJNOQ010000709.1:0-42727 GCA_905250885.1 Didymodactylos carnosus
AAGCACTCTAGCGGCAAGGGAAAGCATTTTGGAAAAAAATGTCAAGAGACAAAAATGTTCAGGACACATTTCTCTATCTGCTCTGATAATTTGAGAAAAATCTGTGACAGTTCATTGAGGAACTTTGTTCGTCTCTATCGTGCACTGCCTCCTATTTGACATAAAGGTCATTTTTTTCGATTTTTTCGACCTTTGCAGTGTTTCAGGTTTTTCTCCATGAAAAAAGGACTTTTAAAGGTTTTAAAGGTGATATTCGTGATCAGCTCGACAAAACAAATCAAAATACGTATGATAAATCGAAAAATAAAACCCACTTGAATTTTGCATTAGCTGCACCTTACATTCACCAGGGTAGATGTCCCTAGAAATTAGACATGTTGTAGAACCTCAAAAAATGTATTGTCTTAATTTTTTTCCTTTAAAACGTAAAGAGAGAGATTCACTTTTTTAATGAAACTTTTCCGGTTAATAGCGAAGTTATTATTACTTATAGATTTTACGCCTGATAGTTTGTTAACACTTTCAGAACTGAAACTCAAGAACAAAATTTTATCATCAATCGGGATTTTCGAAACGGGAATTTCGGGATGTTCCTGCCCAAGCAAAAATATTTCTTCTGGATCTAGCTTGAAACTAGATTTTTCCACGTTCCAAAAATGTAACTTCAAGCTAGATATAGAAAACATATTTTTACTTGGGCGTCCCGGTCCATGCCTATTTGTAACAAGAACTTAATATGAGTATACGCTCGTATTGACAAGATGTAAGGTTCAAAAAATTTTAATAAACTATAAAAGTTTTCGTCCATGACTGTCTATTTTCCTTATGAACACAACTCCCCATGCACATCCATGGTCAAGTCCAGCTTATGTTTTTTTGAACATTGCACGTTGATTGTAAATCTTACATCTGAATTTCACACCTTGCCTAACTCGATTGATTCAGTTGTTGTTTTTATTGATAAACTGTACACGCTTTATTATAGTGTACTATAGGAAACTTAATTTATACACTGCGAAAAAAAGGCAGTCGACTTCGAAATTCGACTTGCAGTTTTTTTCTTCGAATCTTTTATGATCTGTATAAGAACAGTAGATAAGGTTATTTTTTATACTTGAATCATTTCATCCGATCTTATTGGCAGAGATATGGAGAATCGATAGAGTTTCGAGTATCATATTGCTGAGTTATTTCACTTGGATTGTGAATGAGTGCTTTACAAAAAGTGTAAAATGAAAACGAAGGAAAACGAAATAACTTTACACTCGACATACTAGAAAACTGAAAACCGTCAGACAGAATGCTTTATTTTATTTACTGTGTAGGTTTGTATATCATCGTAAATACTTTTTTATCTATTTTGCATTGCAGATGGAATGAAAGAAATAAAACTAATGAATCGCTAAAAATTCCATCGAAACAATCAAAAGTTTTATCACTGGAAAAATAGCGGTATCATAATCAGAGCAAGAAGATGAAAGTAAATTGATATTTCATATACTATCACATCTAACTGTTCCACCTGTCGAAAACATTATTTACCATACTATGGAAAAACCTCAAAATCATATTGTTCAATATATTCACCAAGTTCAGTACTCGCAATTCACGGACGGTCGATTTACCAGTTATACGAGCAAAGTGTAGCGTCATGACTAAAATTGTATCTCTGACATTTTCATTTTTGCAGATTGTATTTTTTTTCCTAGGGGAAAATAATTCTTCTCCTCCTTCCATCTTAATATTTACACATTGGGATATTTACATTTTACATTGCAATTTTTTGAGTAATCAGATGTTAACATCGACAGCTCAAAGGAACTTCATTTTTCTAACAATGAAACGAAAGTCTAAGGAAAGGAAGAAATGCATCAAGGTAGACAGAAGTAGAAAATTCGATGCATAAATAGTGAAAAAATATTTTTGATATCTACCTTGAATTTCGCCAAAAAAACTTCATCTCCACAGATTGTATCTCGCTCGGGCGCCTCTGTGTAAATATCCAGTGTCTACCGTAATGATTTGTCACAACTTCTCAATCTTGCAGCTAATTTTTCCTAACATGATGCATACTTTAAAAATATTGACTACAAATCAAAGAAAGAAGAATAATTTTTTTTCCTTTTTGCATGTGCAAAAAATTTAAGAAAAAAACTGATAGATAGAGCTGACGTAAATGGAATAATACAAAAAAATTGATTTGACTGAGTGACGGATGAATTTGGCTTGTTCCTATTAAATAACTCAATATGAAAAATCAAAGAATGCAAGAATAGAATGTTTATAAAAAAACGTAATGGCGCGTGAACTTCGAGTATTTTTATCTTTTCAGACAGCAGTTTTTTTTTTCAACGAGAAAAAAAGTCGCTCTAGGTATTTAGAAATTTAGATATTTACATTTGTAGTTTCAAATTTTCTCAGCTCCACTATGCTGTCAAGAGCTCTGTCAAGTTGTTTCAGGTAACAGCTTGTCTATAAAAGAGATGTGAGGTGGGTCAGCTTGGATATCTTGAACAGATGAAATAGAACCTCTTCACTTTCTTTCTGCTCCGTGCTATAGACAGAGAAAAGAGAAAGAGGGTATAGATGACGGAAAAAATTTTCATTCTCCTGTTAGCTAATGTTCATCAATTCACTTCATCCACAACTGAAAAACCTTTGTTCCGACGAACTGGATAATGATGAAAAGAAGAGTTAAGGCCTCCTTATGATCAGTTTTTGGGCTTACATGTCATCTGAAATGCCATACAAACTTCAATTTGAAGAAATGTATAGGCACGTTTCCGTTTTCTATAAGCAGAAGAAAATACAACATCATCTACCATGATAATTTCAAGACGATAACTAAATGATAATAATAATGGTAATATCAATTTGAGCTGTTTTTCTCATTGAACAAAAGTAGGAGAAAGATTTTGTTCTCAACTGTTTTGGAAGACAAAGTGGACGAAACGATGTTGTCGTTAAATATTGATTAGATTGGTTACCAAATCTGAGCAATTCTTGGAAGAAAAGAGATTGTTAAAGAGAAATTTTTTTCCAGAACCGGGGGGCGTACACACTCTTATACACACACACACACACAGTTTGGCCACAAGAGATGTATCACATAGTTTAGAGCGCCGTCATAATACGAACTGACTCTGTATCCACCGCGAGTGCCATCTCAATACAAATTACACTTACTATACATACACCTACATGTGTATGAAAGCTGAGGACTACATTCCTGTTCATATGTGCAGGTATAAGAGTGGTTAGAATTGTGGGAAAGTTTGAAAGATTATTTGATAACTTACTCTCATGCCGCTAGCATGAGTATACATACACACTGTATCGACTAAAATCCCAAACAACTTTCCAGTTCTCTGAAATTTCTCATATTTCTTGGAGTGAGAGGAGGATCATATAAATAATATGTCTGTTTGTCTGTTCGCAAGATAAGAAAACGTAGAAGAATGTCCTTGAAGGCTCTAATAAAGTTTAGAATTAACATGATAGAGGTTATTCGATATGAAGAACATGAGTAACTAACTACTAGAGAACACCATGGTGGAGATCCATTGCTTTTCTATTGCGTAAAATGTCTCGGTTCTTACCTCATTTTCTCAAATCTGCAAAATGTAAATATCTAAATTTCTAAAGTATTTAATTTATATTTTTTAAGTATTTACTTTTGCAGTTTCAAAAGCAAAAAAGAATATTGATACATGTTTCCACATCTACACTATAGAGGATATTTATCAAAAATTTTCGGATTCTCTATGCGATCCGATTTTGCACATAACTTTTAACTGTTATTGTTAGCTTAAAATAAGAATACGACCTCATAGTTTTTTTTTCATTCAGATTATATTAATTCAACCAATAGGTACTCACTAGCTAATAAATCTCTGAAGGAAGCAGAATTTTTCTACTGAGTAGAGTGACTAGAAAGTAGATGCAACTCTAGAAATGCAAAATCAACTTTTTTGCATTTTAAAATGCAAAATGCATGTTTGCAAACGTTTGTTTATTGGTGTATTCTTCAAAATGCAGATTATGACGATTTACTTGTCTGATGATATTTTTTTTACAAGAATGAAAACGAGCGAATCAGTTGGCTAACTAAAACACACTCTAAGATGGTGAAAATGTCAGAATGGGTTTGAATAAGCAATTTTATCCAATGATTTACGTCAAGTTGATAGAATTCAATGCTGCAATCAAAGTGAGTTGTGTGACTGAATGAGAAATAATAAATGCTGATTTAGATGGGTTTTGAGCATCTGACGCACATTAGTGACTGTTTTAGCCCATTCAAATTAATGTCGGCTAAATAGGCACTTATTTTGCACTAATTTTATCAAAATAAATCATTTTTGTTTTGTATTCTATTTCGACCAGTATTAAGATTCATATATAATTGCTATCAAAAGTTTTAATTCGACAAGAGTGATGAAAATTTTGAGCTAACAGATGTGTCAACAACATTTGAATCGAAAATCTTTGATCCATAAGTTTTTTCTCCAAGAAAAAAGATGATTTGTTTGCAGTTCTAGAGGTCAATTAACGGAAATTTTTTTCTTCATTAGTTTGGTTATTGATTTCTAGTGAACAAATGAGTACAATCTTCTACTAAATCAAATGCTTAATATAATGTAATAATCGGCGTATATAAGAAACGCAGTTTATAACGATATCCTTGAACTTTACTAGCATTGTTTTTTTAATTATAGTTTTGAGTTTCGTTCTTAAATCACGATATACAGTATTTATTAACAGTTTAACATGATTTATAACATTCTGTACTTTCGTACATATTTTTTTTTCCAAGAATTATAAGTACCAAAGATCTTGATTTCTTGAGTTTCTTTTCCGAAATATTGCGATATTTCTTAGCAAGAAGTTTCGCTGGAACGTTCTTTCAAATCGTTCATAATTTTCTAGATATAAACAATACTTAAATTTATTAATCACTAAACTTTAGATAAACAGACAAGGGAAGATCGTATATTTTTCTTGTACAGTAGTTACTGTCAGATTTATCTTTGGTGTAACTGAATACTTTATTTTTAGAATGAAACAGTCCACGAACAACTTTGCTCACATTGTGAATTTAATCCATTCAAGGTTAAAGAAAAGTTTTTTGCACCAAAGCAATAGAAATGTAATATAAGATGACATTCATTTCACACGACAAGCAAACACAATTTTATCGAAATGCGATTATCTCTCTTTTTTTAGATCTTCATTTAGCAAAGAAATTTCATTTCAACAAATCTAAAGTGTTCATCTCTTTTCAATTAGTATTTTAGTGGAAAAAAAAATGAAATAGTCATATCTCACGAACGATCCAGTCAACGAGTCTTAAACGTTTTGAATAATCAATATATTGTATACGCAATACGTGCACAATATATGACGTTCAAAGCAATAATGGTTCTGAAGATCTAGGAGTGCACTTCAAGTACGAAATTGATTAATACTACTGAATTTTTAAAAGATTTTTACATCAATAAATAGACGAAAGTTACATCTATCTACATGCTCAATACTGATTTTTCCAGAATAATAATAAACGAAATATTATAAAAATTAAAACACTGTTCGTAAGTACCTATACCACTCAAAAATAAATAAGTTGTTTGCCTTTTTAAGTAATGTTCTCCACTATCGTTTCCTTTTCTTTTGTCTCAAAATAACCCTTTTATAAAATCTCAATAAAAAAATTTG
This sequence comes from Didymodactylos carnosus, assembly GCA_905250885.1. Lineage (NCBI taxonomy): Eukaryota > Metazoa > Rotifera > Eurotatoria > Philodinida > Philodinidae > Didymodactylos > Didymodactylos carnosus. Next base: position 5,716 of record CAJNOQ010000709.1, read on the forward strand.
TTGATAAACACTTTTAGTCTCTCTATACTTCTTTTCTTCGTTTTTATGATCAAAGAAAAAAAGTGATCTTTCTGCATAAATATACTCAAAGAATATACTTTTTACTCCTTTTTATAACCGCATGTATATTCGAAGCATTACCACTATCACCGTTATATTTGATGTAATGGTGAACTCGACATTTTTCTTTCGTTTTTTGCCTGTTAAATAACTGGAATAACAATAAAAAAAGAAGGGGTTATAGAATTATTTTCTTTTTTAACAAAATTAAAAAAAAAATATTCTCATACTCCAGTCTTTGGCCTATTAACAACACTAATTTACCTTGATTTATTTTCACAGAAATAACAACAACGACATAGAAAAATAATATTCATATATTTTAGAAGATTCTCTATCCCTTTTTCACTTCTTTTCGGGGTTTTTTCATATTTCAACAACTTTTTCAACATTCATACACAAAATAAGAGAAGTGGTATTGTGGCATTATAGTAATAGTAATAATAATAATAATAATAATAATAATATTACAGACTATATACTCAATAAGGAGAAGAAGAAGAAATATATTCGTTATACTTTGTTTAGTATATATTAAATTTCATAAACTTGTGAACTCGAGCATGGGTATTTTAATGATTGTACGTTATCGTAAATCACCACATATTGGTTTAACAAGTTCATTTACTCAATTTTTTTTACAAGTATGCTACTTTACAATTAGAAGACGATTTTAAAATTAATAACGAATCAAGTAGGTCTCTAGTGATGTATCTCTACACAATATTATTATTTATCATTAATGTTTAGTGTTACAACCAAAAAGTCATCGATTCGAGAATTCTCCTCGAAGTTTACATGTGTACTTAATTAAATAGAGGAACCTTTCTTTTTTTTTAATATCAAACTGGAGAATCGTGACGATTGGATTATTATTGAAGAAGCTGATGATGAACAAGAAAATTCGACTATTGGTGTAACACAGTTTCACGCTAAAGGTATTATAGTCTTATTCTGATATTGTTACTATTACTATAAATATATTTCTTTCTTTTCATGTTGTCATTTCTCTTTTTCTTACTACACTAATCGTGTATTCGCATATATTGTGTTATACAAATTTAAATATGATGGTATCTATAGATATCAATGAATGAGAGAATAAGTATTGAATGAATGAATGAATGAATATTCTCTAATAAATAATCCATAAATTATGTAAAATATCGAACCTCTTTTCACATTGATCGATGTTCTATTTGTGATATGATTTTAATTTGAGATTCTTTGATTTTATCACTGTTATTTTCTGTCGAATCTACGTTTATAGTCATTCAATCACATCTATTTTTGCTATATAACTGAATAATTTGACGAGACTGAGAACGAACACTTCGAGGCCATTAATAGTGACAATCTATGAAATCTAGGTCAATTCAAATCAAGAATAGAACACGTTATTACTCATGCTTTTTCAGAATGCTTTTTAACTCTACGAACATTTCGACTATACATTAATTCCATTTTTCTCTTATATCTTATGATTATGTGGGCCATAACATCCTTCTTATTGGATCTAAGTTATAATTTTATGGACTGTTGTTATCTTAACTGTCTTTCGATCTTTAGATGACTAACTACTTTTTGCACAGTAGATCAATCTAGCAGTGAAGCTAATAGTGATGGTAAATTATTTACTTCACTAAATGTTTACTTTCATAAAATTAAATTATAAGCGGGAAAGTTTGTTGTCTATAACTGTCTTTTATTTTTTTGCAAAATACGTTGTGTCCATTCCTTTTTTATGATATTCTGTTGTATGAAGAAAAAATAAAGACAGAACAAAAAAAAGAAAAACGAACAGTCACTTATTCTTTATGAGTCATAGTGATATATCTAAAAAAGAGAAAAATATGTTTGTTGTTCTTTCGTCTTGGAGAAGATATTATTCTATACTATCCTGTAGTTAGTTTCTTATTCTTCTTAACTAACGAGTGACAATACAATCTTAGAACCTTGCGAAACTTTTATATACTACCAAGTTGTTTTGATGTCATTTATCAAATGATTTCGGGTAAGAATGTGATGATTATAGTTAGAATTAAATACTTATTTATAAGTCGTAAAGTCTTCGATTTGACTAGTCCTTCATAATGAGCCCAATTTTGGAGGAAGTTCGAGAAGTAGAACGATTGAAGGCCATCATTTTTCGTTACAAGAGTCCAATTTATCTATAGAAACTAATTTGAACTATTCTGTACATATTATTCATTGTATAAATTCTTTGTTTTTCGTACACATTTTACAGATTTAACGACGGTTAAATACTACACGATCGTTTATATTCAGTAAAGAGTTTTATTTGTTTTGTCACATAATTGTGACTTTTATAACGCCCTCGTTATAATCCTATGCTACATCATTATAAGTTCTACATCAAAAATATTTCCTCTTTTTATCACATTTATTCTTGTTTCTAATTTGACATTTATGTCTCAACAAAGTGTATGTATACGATTTGTGCTGCCATTTACCGTTTTCGTGAAAAAACCGTAAAAAATAAACTGTCTTGTAAACTTTTTTTGACTATTATAGTAAATTCTGATAGCCCAGGCGACGATAAAAACCTAAATTTCCCGACTGCTTGCTACTTTCATTTTCTCAGAAAACGGGTTTTCACTACGAAAAGCATAATAATCTTGGAGCTAGAGCACTGCAAGGTACGACTTTTTGGCAACCTATAACTTAATCTATAAAACCTTTCATAGCCTCAACCTAACCTAACCAATAAATTTTTTTCGTAACCTAGCTTAGGTTAATCTAATTTAACTTGAGTAATTTTTCTTGAACAAATCAACCAAAAAAATAATCACATTTTTTTAAAATTACGTAAAAACAAAAGATCCCATACCATCACTATTTAAAAATTGTCTTCTTTGTTCTAATACACTATTGCTTGCGCTGAATAGACGCTCGGATGTTGGTTCTGTTATCATTGTATTTGTTATCTTTTAACGATCATGGAATGCCTTTTTTTCTCTTCCATCTCCTTTTTCGATTCTGTCATTTTTCAATCTTATAAGTTCAATTTAAATTTAAATTAGAGAACACAAATCAAAATTTTATCAAAGATATCTTAAGCGGTGAGAGAACTGCAAAGAAAGAAAAAGAGAGACACTGTAAATTTAAAAAAAGGAAAAGTCCATGATTTTTTCACCTACTTTTCTCTGAATCACATATAAAAGTTCGTTCCATCATTGAGTGAGACCCGTGAAATATGTAATCACGACCTTTTCAACCCAAAAGCTGTCTCCCTGATTTTCCACGCACTTTACTCTATATTTTCACGGAGCTGACTGACAGCTTCCGGGTTGAAAACCTTGTGGCTACGTACATATTTCATGGATTTTAGCCAATGATGGAACAAACTTTTGCATGTGATTCAGAGAAAAGTACGTGAAAAAAATCACGGAATTTTCTTTCTTCAAATTTTTACAATGGAAAGAAAAAGAATGAATGTATGTCTAATTTGTGCCACTTACTTCACATGAGCTCTTTTTGGTTTGAAACGGTATCTGAACGCGAGTAAAGGTCGAAATAATAGAAACGCGTTCAATTAATGCTCGAAACGTATTTTTTCGCCGTTTAATCATATACGAAACGAGTTTCAAGGAGGGATTGAACGCGTTTCTATTAGTTTGTCGTTTACACGCGTTTGGACACGATTTTAAACCTCATGGGTTGGTCCAATAAAATAACACTTTAACGTTCAAGTATTGAGTATTCTAGTATGATGCTCAAAATTGCTTTTTTTGTTTAGGTTAAAAATCGGTTATCAGCGTAACCTATAACCTTACCTAACCGATAAATTTACAACTTAAACCTTTAGGTTAGATTAGGTTGGACATAACCTGCAGGGCTCTACTCCGAGCCCATCGCGATAAGGACGACATAATATGGTTTTAAAAGTTTTGTTCTAATACATCAGTCAATAGATCTCGGTGATGTGCGATTCAATGTGTTTTATTGCCAGCGAAAACTTCTTTTATACAAACTTCTGAGAAAATGTATCATTCAAGGTTCTTCAGCTTCAAAAAAAACAACTGCTGCGTGACAAGGCTACCAGATGTACATGACTAGATTTACATCACCAAGCTTTATCAAACAGTTTACGATAAAGTAGTGTATTTTTCATAGGCTTATGACGAGTTTAATCTCGTAGAACATTTTTCTGGTAAAATTCATTTTTCACAGGAACGACAACATGTTTTGAGCCACAGCTTTAGGTATATGCTATACATGGCAAAGGGAAAAAAGGATCGCTGAAAGGAAAAAAAAGTTGAGTATTAACGGAGGAACATATTAGAACAACAAAATTGAAAATTTTATGGAACATTTAGTGTGTGAAGTTTGTTTTCAGAAAAGTGGTTCGTTACTTTTTACAGTAAAGAGAACATTGATCTTTTTATTATTTTTACCAAAATGATTCTCAATCTGTGGGCTATCTTTTGGCTATTTTTTCATCTATAAAGTTTAGTTTTAGTGAGATATGCGAAATTCAATCTCATGAGATAGAAAAAGAATAAAGTGTCTGTAATAACATTATTTTGACTTAATTGCATAGAAAATTGAATTAGACTGTTCATTCATTTATGTATTTCGAGCGAGTTAGTCTTCCGCTTCAAATTATTCCTAAGAAAAAGACTTAAAACTCATTCTGTCTTTAGAAAAAAATTCATTTTTCAACGACAGAGGACACCAAAAACCTTGGCGTGTGACAATGCAGCTGTTATATCGCAGTAACAAAAGTAGCTAAAGAGCTGGTGCCCTTAGCGGTAGTGGACAAACGTTAAAACAAATAAAATAAAAAAGAATTAAAAAAGATCCGTTCAGTAGAAAAAAATTATTGCATTTTTACTTTTCGAACATCAACGATATAATACCAGCGCAAATCGTACATGTATACATTCAACATTTTGTGCGTTGAAGATGCTTTCATTAGTACATATATTCGATCCATCAGAGATTATTCACATAGAATGTCCGGATGATAGTAGATGTAGTTACTCGACAGTAGTTCAATAAACACAGATCATTTACAAGCTATAAATGTCTTGTTCGATTTTCCTTTTTATATATTAAATAAGCTGTATGTGTGATAGATTATCTAAATATCTAGATATTTTACTACATATAGTGAAAGATAGATCATTTTTCTAATAACCATTATCTTCGAAATGTACATCTGTTTTGTGAAGTGGGCATTATTGTAGTATGCTACGAGAAGTTTCATTATCTAAAAGCAAGGCAGTTCTATTGATAGAAGAATAATATGTCCAGCAACGTCTAATTTTTCCAGATTCTATTGTTTTGCTAATTAAGATTATTTAAGATTTTCTCTATGTCTAGATAGAGAAAATCTTCTTTTAGATATATCTAAAATGTGTTAAAAGTATATATATATATATTTACGCTCATTAGAAGAACAGAGTAGTTATCTAACAATGAACTTTTTTTATTGTTACCGTCATTTAGATTATAGACCATAAATTATCGAATTGAAATACGAATTACTGAAACAATTCAGTTATCAATAGAGTTTATTAATTTTTATTAGAAAACAAATTTTGATAACAAAAAAGAAAGATACAATTACGTTTTTGTAAGGTAATTTTATTTCATACCCTAAAAATTGATTCGTTCGTAATCGTGAAAGATCTACAAATTGAAAAATTTTTTTTAATATCTGTCAGAACGCCTACCCTAGTAAAATCCCTATGAGTTTCCCCTGACATATCCCACCAATATTCTACTAGAATTTCGCTTTAATTTCTTAGAATCCTAACAAAAACAGAATCTTAATGAAATTAAGTATACCCGAAAGTCATAGGATTTTCTAAGATTCTGTTAGAATCCTAAGCAAACTTAAACGAAATTCGGGTAGTATCCTATCGTCTAGGGTATTAGTTGTTGCTGGGTTGGTTGGCAGAAAATATATTATATCTTATAGCAGGAGAAATGTACAGCAAATATATTAAATAGTCGCAGAATAAGCTTTTTTATACTTGTAATGGCAGTTTGTAGACTGTGAATGATACCGGTCCTCCATAAAAAGTAAAAACACTTGAAAATAAAAATGATGACACATACCAAACTAATCCATTTGTGGTATACGTACAAATTCTGTCGCAAAATGCATGAGCAAATTATGATATCCACGTATCAATGATAAAAATAAACACTTAGAGCTATTCATGCATTACTGTTGATCTGTTCTACACATGATCTACATAACAACGATCGATATACAGACCACCTAATAAGAGACAAAGTAAATGTATAGCTTCTCGAAAACTACTAAATGAATAGAAATAGCAATAACGAGAATAGAAATAATATTGTGACATTTACTATTTCATAGCTGAGAATACTGATTAATAATAATAGTTGAATAACAGTGAGTATAATAGATGAAAATGTCAACCATCTGTTTAACTAATGTTTATTTTGCAAAAAATCAGTTGGGCTATGGTGCTGGTACATATTGAACTTGTTCCTAATAATAATCTTAATCAGTATACGATGGCTAGTATGATTGATTTCTAAACGTCATTACTGGTGCTATTTGGTAGTACTATTCATTGAATTCCATTTTTGAACAATAAGTGTGACTGACTGTATCTATTGATCACAACTTTTTTTCCCCGAGTCAATGTTTAAATGCGCATACTTGTAATAATAACAGCTCTCTCTTCATATTATACTTCGTTCAGCAATGGCAGCACAACATTTTGATTAATCTATAATTTAAATTTTCCACATTTTGACAAAAACTTTCGGAACAAATTTCACTCTGTTTTTATTTGCTTCATAATCGTACGTAATGGCAAATTTCTTTGGGTAAATGTTGATTGAAATCGATAATTAGATAACCCATACAAGTAACAATAGTTTGATAATGGTGTATATTATAGAAAGTAATACGACAGGTTATTTTATATTTTTGGTATATAAACTTTATTTTAAAAATGAAAAAGAAAAATGTTTACAATGAATAGAATCGGGAACTTTGTCCCATGACACTGTTGGAAGAAAACATAAGAGAGACGATGATGAGATCTCATTAATCTGCAGATGGTAAAAAGAGAAAAATGTAAAAGGAGCACGATAGTAAAATGGTATTGGAAAATAGAGATGGAAAATAGGCGACATCGGCAGACAGAAATGAGAATGGCACATAGAACGATTATGTTTATAATGAATGATTATTTTATATGCAATACCGCCGTGAGATACTTATTCTAATATAATTATTATTATTCTAACCTTCAGTTACAACAACATATGATTTCTCTCTCATTTGTATAGTACCAGGTTCAAAGATGAAAAATCACTACTATATAATGTATATGACTAACATCAGTGGATTGATGCTATATGCATGCATCGATTTTTGTGCTGTAGCGAAAATGTTGGTATTTTGGAAATCATTTGTTTTTAATTATTTTTAACAATATACAATGGTAGCTCACCATATGATCTCCAAAATGAGGTGTCTGTCAGTTCTGTATAATATTTTGATCTGAAAATTTATTCTTTTTAAAAAACTGTAAAAATTCATCGTCTTTTATTCATGGGTTGCCAATTTTTTATTCTTTTCTTTTTTACCGATAATCGTCACGCTTTTATCGGTTCACCATTCACACATTCTCTGTTCGTTTGTTAATACAATTTGACTATCAACAAATATATCACAAATTAATGGAATGTTTTTCAACATGCAGCATTCTTTTTTCCACACAGGAAATGCTATACAATCGTATTGTGTTTGAATGGATTCGAAGCAGATTTTCAATGTGTCTGTTGTTTTCTTTTCCAAAACTTAGTTTTGTATTGATGAGCTTACGTGATACAGTCGATCATAAAATTCTGATGTAACTCAAAGAGTAGCCCGTCTTTAAGATGTTCGTTTGTTTCCTTTCTATATTGCGTCACTTGTCCTAGACTATATTTCATCTGTTTACGGCATGGATGTGGATGAAAGATCCAGAAACGATTTGATAAAGTTAACAAATTGTTTAGTGATGCAGGATAAACTATAAATCGTTTAGTATTCAATAAAAGAGGAGTTTCACTCAGAAGATCACTAAAAAACGAGTTCTATAATTTTCTATTATTCCACAGTTTTCCCTCATTTCTACTTTTAGTTCAAATCCAATTCTGCGTTTTTTTCTCATGATGATTTCATTCACGTTTTTTTCCATGATTTTGAACTGAACAAATTTTATCTGCCAATTTTCTCTATAGAACTTGATTCATGCTTTTTCTCGTCGATTTTCTATTTCAATCTCCTTCAAAGTCTCCTATAAGAATGATTTAATTTTTCGCTTTATTACACGATTTTTTTTGCCGTGCGATAAATAATATACGATTCAAATTTAACATTAATACTAATATTTATAATATGACTCACTAAATTATCATAGACACATCTTAGAAATGCTAGTCAGAATGACAATTATATATCAGTAGAAGTACATCACCGGAATAAAAAAACTAAAGTTGATTTTGAGTTGTTGGAAAGTGCTTTTTCGTATTCACCACATTCGATAATCTATAAGATTTTCTGTTTTTGGCGAGGGATACTTCCAAAAGTTTAGGAAACATTTTCAAATAAAATCACAGGATCACAGAGATATTCTTTAGCACTACCTTATATTTGATTACTTGACTGAAACTTTAAGTTATTCGGCAAGAGTAATTAACCACGAAGAAGAAAAGATTTGACTTAAAAATGTATGAAATAGCCAATTTCATTGTTCAAGGTTATAACTTAGTTCAGTTTCTCACTTTATCGTATTATATCCACTTATTCTGAAGAGATATGAAGTGTTTTTCTTTTTGTTCTATTTTGATAATATCTTTTATTGTACATTTTTATGACATTTTTGATGCTACACATAATGGATTTGGAATGAGTGTGTGTTTCGAATGTAAGTTTAGATAAGTTTATCTTCTTTTCTTCTTCATTTGAATTAGATCATCTGAAAATTTTTTTACAACTACAAGACTAGAGAGAATAGCTAGCAAAAGTATGGTACAACATATTTGTGAAAAAAAAAACAAGTTTAGGAAAAATGTAACTTCTCCCACTGAACATAAGAGGATAACATTTATCTTGAACAAGATAGTAAATTTCATCGCATTAATCGTGCCCGCTTTTCATTAAGAAATATACAATCTCTCTTTCTATTCATAACACATCAAAGTAAATCGTCATAGTCTTACAGTTAGGAGTCCAAAGAGATTAGAATCGATGGAGAGGAAATTCTTAGTTTCACTGCGAAGATAAAACACGAGTACAAAAGTAACCAAAGTTTGTATTGTGTATAATCAAAGTAGTTTGATTTGTAGCTTTTTGTAAAGATCGTGATATCTGATATCAATCTCTACAACGTGATCACTGCTTCTATATGCTCCATAAACAGATTACTTTTTTCTACTAAAGTTGAGAAATTTGTTCAATTAAGCAAATAATACTGATAAAAAGGATAAATTATTTAGCAGCTGTCTAAATACACATACTTCTTATTAAGTCATCAAATTATGGAATAAATCGTGAGTGTGCAAAGTGTAATAATCATCTTTCATCATCGTATATAACTCTTTGTTTTTATAGGGTTCATATCAAATAACACACTAACCTGCACACACGTATTTTGTTTAGTTGATATATATTATGCAATTAAATCTATATCTATCACATGTGGAACATCACTGACAGTTATTTTATTAAAGTAACGACGATATAGGCCGTCTACTATCGATTTTGGTTATCGACAACAAAGGAAAAAGATGCTTCTTTGTATGAACAGAAAAAAAGAAAAGAACAAAAAATAAAAAGGATCTAAATTGTAAGATATTGATCGCGCGTTCATGTTACATATAAATACCACAGATAACTAGTTATATTTGATCCCTGTATGCGTGGATGCATGATGGTGATGTGACAGAGTGAATATAGTGAGAAAGAATGAATAATATTTTTGCTATGTATTAAGACCTTTTGTTGACACCTAAAAAATGTTCGATTAAGACTTGAAAATAAAACGAAATATAACGATGGAAAAGAACAGTAAGTGTAAAATTTTTTGCTTGCAAAACAGTTGTTATTGTACTTTGATGCCATTTTTGTCAATATTACAAAGAATTGAATTCAAATTATGTAAATGAATTCTTGCTTTGATTCAGATACATGAGAAAAGATGATTTTTTGAATAAAAACGGAAAGATGTTATTTAAGGCACAAGTTCTTTATGTACCAACTGTAAGAGAGAGAATAATATTGAGATTATTTTTTAAGTTTACGTATATGTAGATAATCATTTACGAATGAAAAAAGTTACATCAAGAAAATGGGTAGAACAATTAAATTATTTTCAATTTTTAAAAAAAAGAGTGTAATATGACATAGTTTAACATGTTATTAATTTAAATGTGTAGATATGTTTGACCAAAGAACAATGTTCTATTCAAATAAAAAACTATTAAGAAATAAATTAATTTTTTTGATTGTCAATATTTCTAATTGAAATTTTATTTTGAAAATTAGTTTTCCAATAATAAAACATCACCTTCTATTCAAGATATTTCGTCAGATATAATATGCTAATTTATATTACTATGATATCTATTGTCTATTCTAGACATTTTTGTTTTTTCTTAGATGAAAAGAGTTGACAAAAAAAAAAAAAGAAGAAAGAGAGAGGAAGATGAATCAGATCGTGTCTCTTTTCGATATTCTATAGAAATTTAAATTTATTCAAAAGATATGAAATAAATACTTGAGGAAAGAAGATGGAGTTCCTAGACATATTCTTTTCTATCTACTATAAATTTTGATTTTTATGTCAATATCAACAATTGTACGTATATACAATAAAAGAGACTTGACTTTTTTTCCTCCTTTCGTTAAAGTTAATTGTATAAATTATTATTTTGTCTTGCAGGAAGACATACATTTACCTTTTAATCATAACAATAAAATAATTTTTTCGTTATTCATTTCTTTTTTTTACATTATATTGTATAATATTGCATATATATATATATATTCTCTCTGTATCATTATCGATAGATACATACATTTGTTTCAGTTGTTCCTTGAATAGACATGTTTGTTTGATTATTTATTGTTAAACCACGTTCATATTAATATCTAAACCCGTCTTTCTCCCATCTCATATTTTTACTCACGAGTAGGATTTATTTTTATTCTTTTTTTTTTTTTTTTCCTATTTTTGTTAACTGATTCGATGATTGAAAGAAATCCGTTTTTTTTTCGTTCTCTCTGTCACTCATAATTGAACATCTAGATAAATATATATACATACACTCTCTTTTTCTCTCTTTGCCCTGTTGAATGAATAATATTAATTTCAATTATATTAGTAACTCATCCGATCTATTATGTATAACAGAATCTACAACATCCTATTGAATTACTTCCGAAAAGAGACACAATCGTATAGTTGTTCATCTTTTGTATCCTTGAAATTCATCGAAAAGAAAATATCATGATATGTACAGGTATGAAAAATAGTTTGGTCTATCTTAGCAGTTTGACTTAACGATTATGTTATTTGTCATGCTTAGACAAGTCACCTATATTCATGTACCTCTGAACAATTGTCCGATAATATATACTTTACTCTATTACAACTTACAAACATGTTTCTTCTGGCTTGTCAGAAAACTTGTGCATAGTTAGTAAGTGAGGAGCTCATCCGATTTGAATGATAGAACTCTTTATCAAACTCGATTTCTGACTAGAACTAGTAAAGAGAAGAGTATTAGTCTAAATTGAAACCATTTTTCACCCAACAACGATAGCCGCAAGACAGGTGTTTCTCACTTTCCTTTCTTCCCATTCAATGAACTGATTTTCTTACTTAAAATCGACTTTAACAGATCTATACAATGCAACTAGAGAAAAATTATCACTTTGGCATGTAAACTCTTTTAGTTTGTATATCACTACACCCATACATATTATCTTTAGGATATTTTTGATGAAAATATATTCTGACTGAAGAATACAAAAACACCACATGTCCGACATTTACATATATTTAACTTTTTCACGAACATTAACTTTGTATATCACATATTTCTTGATGAAGGTCATCAATGGATCATAGATCACTCTTAGATTAACTGTATAAATGTGGCAATCGTTGAATTTTTTTATCCGATATTGCTATTGAATCTGTCAAAAATTCATCTAACAGTTCTTAAAGATTAATACTCTAAGAGATAGGATTAAGAATATTTCAATTGATCATCTTTTAAAAGGTTCATCTAAAAATAATCGAACTTTATATAACTTTAGCAGCCTCACTAAATACGTTTTAAAATCAAAATTTTATATGTAAATAAAAAAGATTTGATTCCATTTATGAAATCAAGAAAACGTCAATGGAGTAATGATAATAAGTTATGTTCTCTATTAAATTATTGTTCCATTTAACATAAATGTAAATGGATCAGTTTTGTCTTGTGAATTCATCATATAAATCGATTGATCGATATGTCGTCATATACGGATAGAGTTACTTTTTCCTAGAGGTGAAAAAAATGATTTTATTTTCTCTGAACTTAACTTAATAGAACAGTTATATTTCGTTGTTTTGTTTGTTTATAATATAACACATATATACTCACTTATTATAGATGTGTGAATTTTTAATAAACTTTCATTAAGTGTATTACATTCTTCCAGGGACTTTTTTTTTTTTATAAGGTTATCAGATATACTATTTATTGTACTTGAACGATGATGATGAAGAGAATATAAATGCGGTACACGTTTTATGACAAAGACGAGGTCAATTATTGAGTAAACTAAAAAGCGAGCGATTCAAATCATGTATCGAGAAAGAAAAAGTAAACCTCTAATGTTTTATATAAATACCAAACTACCAATAAAAAAGCAGTCATGGTCAAAATTTCTTGTTACAAACCGTAAACTTCAATTTGTTAATGTTTAATTAGATATTTTAATATTTTTGGTTACACTTCAAGATAATTTAATCCACGTTGCTTGAGTATAATATTGACATGATGAAATAAAACGAGATACGAATACAAGATAATATCTTTTTTTAACTTTTCATATAACACCCAAGCATTGCATAGTAAACCACAATAAGATCAATTACTATCTGTGACTTATCTATCACATTTTTGAATGGTAATTTATCATAGAGTCAACATAAACTCTTTTTTTAGCTTCGTCAGACCGAAAAGGGTAATTTTACTGGTAATCTAATAGAATGTCCGAAGATATGACTGTCTCACTCATCAAATATTTACCGACAGCGAAAATCTTGAGCTTTTATTATTGGACACCCATTTTTTTTAAAACATACTGGACCTTTAAAACTCTATGGACACTATTTTCCTAGGCAGCTGATTTTCTGAGAACATCTTTACGTTTAGCTATGAAAATTTCAGAATATGTTCTATGAACAGTGATGTGAATCTTTTGCAAAACATTAGAATTCTAGAATGAAAAGAAACATATTTTCGTGAAATGAACATTATTAAAAAAGTCGATTTGCATTCTTGAATGTTACCTCTGAAAAACATCCTGCTTTAGTACGATTGAAAACCTTGAAAATGTGTCATCATTATATTGAACAAAAAGAAAATGCTCTATGTTTTAATAGACGGTAGATATATGCCCATGGGTGACCTCTTTTTCTTTCTATTTGTCTTGAATATTGTTATGCTCTAAAGGATTTTTATAGTGCATGTGTATGTATGCGTGCTTTTCTTTTTTATTCTTGTACCTGTCTTACTGGAAAAAAAAGGTAAATATTGATTACAGTACAATAGAGAGAGAAAAAAAATACCTTTACTTTTTTTTCTTTTTCTATTTTATTGTCTGTGATTCTAGTTATATGTGATTATAAAGTATTTTACAAAATATCTCACACTTTTCTCTCTTACTATATCATATCTCAAAATGGCATTCGACTTTTTTTTGTCGAGAAATAGTAATAATAATCATCACCATCGTATTTTTTAACCAAACTGACGACATAAAAATAAGTGAACTTCTAAACAACATTTGAAAACTGTCATAGAGAGTAAGAAAATATCCGCTATATCTTTTTTTTTGTATAGTAGTTGGTGGTGGATTTATTTTAACAGGATTTCAAGTGTTGTATTAAAAAAAATAAAAAATGACAAGAGAGAACAAATTAATCTCTTTATCGGTTTGTTTGACTCATCATCTTTTGTTATCACACTATTGTGTTCATTCATACAATTAAGTGATTGTAGTCATTTTACTACGAATGCATTCGATTATTGAAGAAGAAGACGAACGAACAAATAATGATGATAATACTAATAACCAAGCTGTAAAACGAAATTATGCAAGAACAGGTTTGAGATGTCTGTGTAATGTCGACTAATATTTGAATAAGAACTGAATACTTTTAATATCACTCAAATTACATACATATACACTACATTTTCTTTCTGTTTATTCTAAATAAATAATTTAATGAAACATGCAATTTAAAACCTACACGTTTTTAAACTGCTTAATAAAAAAAAGAATTAATACAATTTTTTTCTTTAAAAAAAAAAAAAAAAAAAGAAAAGAAGAAAGCAAATAGGTCTACACGTTGACATTCATAACGGATAGCGAGACTATTATTAGAAAATTATATTCACGTTCAAACTGTAACGAAGTAAAGTATTTCAATTTTCTAATTTATTAAAAGTATCAATTGATTTTGAATGGAACGCAACAGAAACGTTTTGTAAATCAAAATTTGTCATTTACTTTGCAGATTGTTTTGACAATGATGATTTGCACGATAAACGACTAAGTTTGCTACTTATTTCTATCTTCTGATTAGTTTCATAAAAGTCTTTGACATATGAAACTAAAGAAATATTGTTAGCAGAGATAAGAAAGAAAAAAAGACTATTCTGCCTTACGGCTACCGCTATCGCTATCGGTGTAGGATGCTAACATCCAGACTAATCAATTTCAAGTATTCTAATCCTACTGAAGAGTTTAAAATAGTTATAAATCATTTTTATTTTTGACCATTGGATGAACAGAAAACATAAATGTGTATAAATAAATCGATTCATAACTGTTTGAACTTTTGGAAAATACTTTTTAAACTCTTCAGTGCATAACCTCTTGCCTATACTCGATAATTTTTTATCGTAATTACTTGTCTTTTTACTCGTCAGCCCACTTTTTACATTTATTAGTCACCCACTTTTACATTTTATTTTATATTTATAGGTAATACAAATTTTGTGGATCGAAATTTTTCAACGTCATATGATCAACATTTGACAACATCACATTCGTCCTCTTCATCTACATCATCCATTACATCATCAATTAAACATCCATCCTATACTCGTAATCCACGATCGTTACATCTTAATAATAGTAATGAAAACAGACGAAAACTTCCGAGTGCTCCTGAACCAAAAATTCGTCGAAATTCCATACCACGATTTTTATCAAAAAAGGATGATTTAACATCTCTAACATTGACAGACAGTGTAAACGATGTTCCAACTAGACGGCGTCGTTATGCAAGTGAAGAAGCATCGGTTACGACAACAACATCAGTAATTAATACATTTTTACAATATTTACGCGATGGTTTACGTTCAACAAGTCATACAAATGTTTATGAAAAAGTTGATCAGGTATAGAGTAATACATATGATATGAAAGATAAGCAATACATTTTAAGAATCTGGTTTATGATTAACGTATACTATATATAATGTAGAAAATCTAGAATATTTTTGTCACCTATTATTAAAAGGTTGCTAATAAGTAAAAATTCTAGTGACTAAGCCACATTTTGTGTCTTTTTGTGCAAAAACATTAATGTTGAAGTGCAAAGAATAATTTTAATAATGAACTCAAAGAAAAAACTAGAAAATGCTAAAACATTTTTACTTTTTCTTTTTATAACACAACAATAGTTTCTTCCTTTTCCTTCTTCTTCCGCATATTTATAAAAGTATAATTTCTAACTTCATACTGGTAAGTAAAAACATAAAGATTAAACTATCGATGAAATCGAAAATCCTAAATTGAGTGCTTTTAAATATAATTTCTCTTTGCCCATAAGTGTGTTGAAAACGATATTTGAAAGATTCTAAACCAATGTTTTTATATGGGTGCGCTATTGAATCTCTCTCTCTCTCTCTCTCTATTGACTTAAAGTAACATTTATTTTTTTTTACATAATTCGAAACGAAAAAAGAAACAAACAAACTATTTATTTTTCACCGTCCATACAAACGATACTTAGATACATTTGTAATGCTAGAAGGCTAGATTAACTCAATTTTGGTAAGCAATATTAATCATTCTAATCGAGAAACCACTTATAGATTAATTATTTCTGACTGTTTTTGTGAAGTATTCAAAAGAACTGTTATAACAGGGTTATTAAAAATCGTCTCGAACTGTGAAATGTCTCCTTTTGCAGAGAAATGTTTGCACTGTGTGTGTATACATTGAATAAATTAAAGAGAAAAGAAAAAGTTTTTTTAACGGATTTTTTAAAGAGACTCGAAACAGGTATAAAAGTAGTAACCAGTTATCGTGTACAGTTATGGTATTTCAGATTGCTCATATGTGTGTCCAATCAACTTTAAACCTTTTTTTCTTTTAACAAATACATTGAGCAAGCATTTCTCCACAAAATGAGACATTCCTCAGCTCAGGATGATTTTTGATAATCGCATTAAAATAATGTTCCTAGATGCCTTGATACCGATTATATAACCGATGTATGTGTAACGCAAGCCATATTTTCCGGTAAAATTTGATACATTGTCTATTTTATCATTAACAATGTAGATATGACTCTATTAACGTCCTTTTGACTATGTTAATTTTTGTATAATAATAACTTTCTCGCACAGTTAGTTGAAGGACATTATTATACCATGAATTAAGACAAATAGACAATATAAAAACTTGAA
Organism: Didymodactylos carnosus; assembly: GCA_905250885.1. Lineage (NCBI taxonomy): Eukaryota > Metazoa > Rotifera > Eurotatoria > Philodinida > Philodinidae > Didymodactylos > Didymodactylos carnosus. Next base: position 22,768 of record CAJNOQ010000709.1, read on the forward strand.
TATGACGGAAAAATGAGCTAATACAAATACCGAGATAAGTACTTATTTGTAAGTTAATAGTATCTGTGTCCGCGCCATGAATTACGGGAAAATTTTTATACAATTGTGTTATATTTTGAATTAGAGAATCTATAGACGACTGACCAACGTTTTCGGAAAAGTAAGACCGTGACTAATAATTGATTTTACTTTAAATTATTGATCTGACTGCACATAGTAGGCTCGATTACGATAATTTGTTGATTAATTATATCCCATTCTGTTTCGTTTTAGAATCGTAATCAAACGTCAAGTATCGACAGTGAATCTCAATCGTCTGATAATCGTTTGTCAAGTACATTTAATTTAACAACGCATTTTTATCGTCATCAATATCCGGCTATTTATACAAAATCAAATCAAATGATATTTCAACCATCACAATCAACGTCAACATCAACGTCTACTCATAGTTTAAATAGTGAATCATCATTATCAACCAACAATATTCCAATTAGCACTAACATATCACAACCACCATTTATGTCTGATCAGAATATTCTTGATAGTGAAATATTAACATTAGTCGATTTACTTGTATTGCGTGTTGCTTGCTTGAATGAATCATCCGATGATGCACCAAGACCAACAGTAGCCGAAGTTGATCAAAATCTAATTGAATATCTCTACTATTTATTTACGAAATTTACTGTTATCACAGATGTATCAGCATCAGCTGGTAGTAGTAAAGATGAATCATCAATAGATAAGAAGAGCTTTATTCAGGTTTGTCAAGCTCTCGTGAAAAATGGATGTTTTGATACACCTTCGATGTCATTATCACCTACTACTTCACAATCTACCGAACATACAATCACAGAATATGTTAATCGAGATAAAAATAATAGAGATACACCAACAACAACAATAACAACAGTCACAAATGGGACGCAGAATGAAGCTGCCATCGAAGATAATACTTGGCTCGTTGTGGATATGAGTGAGAATGATTTAAGTAAAGAAGAAACTGACGCATCATCTCTGAATTCATCTAATAATACGGATGAGCTACTATTAATGGTAAGAATAACTTCAGATTTTTAATTGCATCGAAAGAACAAATGATGAATAGCTTGTTGAAAGACTCTCAGAAGAACTATTTTAAGTTTGTTAAGTAAAAAGTGCTAAAAAAAACCAAGATCCGACACAAACTTCATCGAAGAACCTATTATTCTCTTTGCTTCTGTGTATTATCAGAACGTCTGTTATCTCATTTATATGAATAAGTGTGTCAGTCAAGCTTGAAATTTGCAACGAGAGACCGAAGGTCTCAAATGAAAACCAAGTTTTGCGCTTATCATTAAGTATGCGTTATAAATTAACAGCTATTTTGATGTTAACCAAGGTTCATGCAGTTCACCAACCATATAACTGTCAGGTTTTTAACACATTTTTTTTCTTTCTCCGTTTGAAGGTTTACGGTGATAATAGTCTCGATACTTTTATCTTTGTGAAGATCTTTTCATTCTTTTCTGTTAATGAGATATATCCTCTCGTAGAAGGCTGTTATGTCATCATCTTGATTATATGGCGTAATAGATCGAATGTATTATTTGTTAACACATACTTTCTTTTTTTCTCTTATGTTTAGTGTGCAGAAAACAATGTAGCAACATTAGAAACAGAAAACTATATTGAACCTACGACACCATTGCCAAACATTGAGACTGAAAATGATACTAATAGTGAAGTCGATTATTTACCATTAGAACAACTTCAGCCAATATATTACTGTGAATCACCAGATTTAGATAGATCGGAAGAATCTTCAAAAAGTATTTATTTATCACCAAATTCGAGTATTATTGACATTGTGCAAGAGTTTGATGATGTACAATTGAATATGCTACAAAATAATGATAATGATGGTATGTGGTTGTATATTTTTTTTTAGTCAACGTCAGAGTATCAGCTCACTTAAAAAACTAATAATCATTTTAACAAATTCTAACTAAGATTTGATTCGTTTTTTGTCTAGTCTAATCTTTTTACACTTTATGTAAGATTTTAATCGTATGAACAAATTAGCGTAAAGAATTTGGGTTTATTACTCTTCGTACACTCTCAAAAAATTTTATATAGCCTAAATTTCGTTAGTTTTTCAAAACATGCTGTAATACTTGTAAATCTGCAATTTTTCTTAAATGGAAGACCTAGATAAATATTAGACGACTGTTAGCGACATCTGAAGAGTATGAGTGAGTGTAGACGATGTTTGAACTATTTTACAATGCTTATTGTATCTACAGGTTTTAGTCACCACATTCATTAGACAACCTTCAAAAAGAAAAAAGACTTAGTCTTAATTAACCACCATCAGTAGATTTTTATGCTTCCTAAAGACATTTATCAAAGCAATTATTTTTCTTTACGTAATTCGCGTGCAGTTGCATGTTACATCAATTGGATCTTAATGATTGTTTAAACTGTTGTTGTTTCTCTAAAGAGAAAGAAAAATAAACGCACTTGTTTGATTAATATGTATATGTGTGAGATTCAAATTAAAATTCGCTAACAACTTCGGGGTGTCTAATAGGATAAGAGATAAAGTTTACATATTCGTTTCTCTTTTCCTTTCTCTCGCCTCTATTCACATAGAAATTTGATTGTACATTACATTACACACATCCATGACATTAGAACTGCGTCTACGTTACGTGTGTACTCACATGTATAAAAAAAATTAAAAACATTTCGCTTTGCTCCTTTTTTTCCTTCGCTATACAATATGTTGTTGTCTATCTATATATGATGAGTCTCTTCTTCTGCCTAGTACTATATATATCTCTCTCATTCTCGAAATGTGAATAACGGAACGACGGATCGCATGTAAAAAAACAAATTTCTCCCTTTTTTTTAATGAAATAGTTATTAGGCAGATAGTGTGTCACAGAAGAAATTAGAACAAGATAGAAGAGTTACACACAAAAATTAACATTATAAGAATAAATATAAAGCTAAGAGTCACATATATATATCAAGTTTATCGTCATAACATCTAGTTATTATTACCATTTGTCTATCATAGCTTGTTTATGGTAGAAGACATCGATGTTAAAACTATTTCGTAAAAAATTAAAATCAAGTGAGTTGTTGTTGTTGTTTTTTTATTGTTAGCACAGGACCTGTTCGCGACATTGCTGAACATGTGAGTTCTTATTATTTCAATAGAATGTGCTGTGTATTTTTATACCTACATCTCTACATGAAGTATACAGTTTACTGCTCCATAAAAAAAAAAGAAGTGAGGGATTACACAATAGGTAAACTGTTAATACGTGAATGTACACAAGAAACACGGATCAATTTATTCGACATTCTTTTTTTTCTCTTTTTCTGTATTCGAACAGTTGTCCCTATTGAACTACAAGAGTGGACACTTTTGACGGCAAAAATATTTTTTTATAATCAAATTTTAAATCAAATCTTTCAATCGTTTACTAGTATGGTTTGAATATAAGAAATTGAACAAATTTATTCCTTCATATGTTTTCATCTTCAAAAGTTATTTTTTGAATTTTCATACAATCTTTGAACCAAAAGTAAGTATTATTAAAGGAACATGAAGACAAATTTAAAAGTTGACATCATGTCACGATAAAAAGAGTTTGATGTTACAACATCGTTTATTAACTAATTAAAACGATGTTTTTTTCTTCAAAAAAACAAGCGATCTCTTCTAATACTAAACATTTGTATAGGTTTTTAGTAACCAAGGAAAAAGACTATTTCTTAAGTGACCAGGTACAATACAACACCTTTCAGAACTATGAACCTCGCCATAAAGTCGTCTGTTATGATGTTAAAAGATACACTGTTTTGTGTTATGTTTTCTGTTGCAGTGATAAGATCAGAGAACTTTTCTTCCTTACTGTTTTTTAACAGTCTAAGTTATTATTTTTATAAAAATTTCTTCTCAGACTTTTTATTCTTCTCTTAAAGAATGGGCATATATATATATATATATATATGCATCTTCAGAATAATAGCTCTCAAATATATATCTCTTATTTTCACTTATTTAGAAAAATCGTCTGATCATATATTTAACACTAAACAATCAATCAATAGCAACAATGTTAGTCCCATATTAGCAGAGATATCAATACCTCGTTCATTCTCAGTTGTTGATGGGATCAGTGAACAGGACTTATTGAATAGTGGACATCATCAATTTCTTACATTACCTTCTCGAAGTAGTTCTAATAGTGTTGAAACTACAAAAACGACGTTAAAATTGATTCCATCTGACTATGATACAAACGGTAATTCAGTTAATAACTTTTTACCGAAATCAACGCCAAATATTTGTTTAGCATTTAATAATCATAATGAAAAAGAAGCGATAGTAGACAATTGTTATAAAGAAAATGTTACGTCGTCGTATTCATCTGAACAAACGACAACAATGCAAGACGAGTCTAATAGTATTAATATTCCTAGTGCGATAACAAGAGAAAAAAAATTACTTGAACGTTGGTCTGATCCGTCTACACAACAAAATGAAAATGAAACATCATCAACGTCAACTGTAAATCGAGCAACAACATTATTAGGATTAGATTTTCCATCTATAGCCGTTTTAAGACGAAAATTTACTAGTAGCAATAATTCAACAAATTCAACTACAATGAATAATAATAATAATCATACGTCTAGTAATAAAAAAAATCTACATATAGCCAAGACGATAGGTGAAATGACACCATTAATAGAAACAAATACAAATAGAAATGACAGTAATATTAAAGGTGATCAGCAAGATAACAATGATTCAAATCAAATAAGTGACTTTACGAAATCAACACTAAAAGATCAAAATTCAAATAAGGAACAACAGCAGGTATGTTCCTAAGATTTCATTATAGAATAAAAAAAATTAGTTAAGATTGTAGGATAATTGAAGATAAATGTAATAATTCATTTTTCTAAATATTTCTTTATGCCTGGAAAGGTAACATTAATGTGTTGTTGACTGTCAAACATTGTTTGATCTTCTTATGTTGTTGATTTCTGTTGTCGATAAAGTGTCACTTGTCAAATGGAAACTACTACATATATACAATTGTAACACTATGCAAGAATATCTTTTTATTAGTAGAATGTTAAAAGATGTTTGATTTGACATGTAATCTCTTTTCAGACGTGACAAACTAACTGTAAAATATATCTTACAGGATGCTCTATTTACCTACTATAATACACATTTGCCAACTGTCTTATATAACTAATAATACAATAAATATTGTTTTTTAACAAATTTTATTATCCTAACAAACTGAATCGATGTTTTTTAATATGAATTTTGTTTCAAATAGAAAATGGTAGATGTCAAAATGAGATTACTCTTGAAATAAGAGACAAATGAACAAAACAGTAGTGAAAAAAAGAAAAGAGTTATCTTCTTACGCTCCCCTAATTTCAAAAGATATATTATTGTAAAAATATCAAGTGATACTTGAAAAATAACTCCTCCTTCTCAAACATATTTGCAAAATTCAGCTGTTATCAGCAGTCTGATTTATTTTTCATTCCTCAAAATATTTTAAAAAAAATTTTTCCTTTAATATGCTCATTATATTATATTACGCTAATTACTTTTATTATTATAAAAGTGTGAAATAACTAGTCTAAAAAACAAATTATTTTGAGACAGTTCTACTGAGAAAAAATAGTATGGTGATTCGATTATGATATTTTAGATATTTTTACAATATAAATGTACTAATGAAAAAAGATGATAGCAACAGTCCTTGAACAGAAATCACCCTAAAATAGTGATAGTAAAAACTATCATACATTGTTGATCAAGATGAAAATTCTTGATCTGATACCATTATCTTCGAGAACGTCTCTTTTTTTTTTTACGAACATCTTTGTTCATTATATTTTTCTTAATATAGTCATAAATCATCATATACCTTTAAATCTAATTGTAAAATAATATTTATTAAAAATAAGTTTACAAAATACATATTTTAACTAAGTGCACGTATTCTCCCTTTCTCTCATCATTATTGTCAAAGTAAAAAATCAATAGTTTAAACAAAAATTTCTCCTTCGTATCTAATAGATTGTCCATGTTGATATATGTGTATATACACTATACATAAATACAATCGTAAGAGGCCATACACATAACACTGCGCACTTATACCCTCTGTGTATGCATGTGTATGTAGTGCTGTTACAATGACAAAAGTAAAGGTGTGGAGTAAGTAACGAATACGAAAAAAAGCGACGAAATCACTTTTGATCAGTATAGTCAAAAATTTTTTATTGTTACTAGCAGTCAAAAAGTATGATTTGTGTGAGAATATGTACTCTGAACATGAATAAAAGAAGAATAAAACAATTGAACGATTATACTACCACTGACTGAATGTTGTGCTCTTTTGCAAAAATTTTATACTGATTTATTTTACTTTTTAGAATTTAGTTACAATTCATATTGATTCAGTACAATGTAATGGGAATGCTGTGACTAATCAAGGTAAATATATATGATTATTGTCCTTTTTTCTTACAGTTAGTATAATGCACCTGATCACTCGAATTAATTGATACAACTAATTCTGTTTCATGATCAAATTTTAGTTAACGGGGATTCATCATACCTCGTTTTACTAATTTAATTTATCAAATGTTTATCAAAACTGTTCTCCTCCAAAAAAGGGTATCGAAACTACTTGTTCACTTTACTACTCTTTCTCTACTAAACTTTCTCTTTGCTGGTTGATGACAGTTTTTTTCCTTATAAATAGAGAGAAAATTCACGAATACTTATGATCGGGGAAACTTAACTGACTTTTGTGTACTACACTCTAAAAAAAAGATGTGTTCTTCATGTTTTCAAAGAACTAGTTGAAGATTTTATTTAAGTTCTTTGAAATATGAAAAGCTCAATTTTTATTTTTGAATAAAAAATAACTTTTGAAATCTGATTCGATCCGGATCAAATCAGGCTCTAAACGTCGGTCGGGTTAGAATGTGGGTTACATAGTTCTCTCCACGTATGCAGATCTCCAGTTGACAATATTTATACAGCATAAAAGATAATTCGGTATATGATCAAAGGTATAGTGTTGGTTAAGAAGAAGGTGGCTGACAAAAAGAAGGATTCAGATGCCGGTTTCTTTTAAAAAATGAAGAACAGAAATATGTTTTCCGAGTTAATATTTTCTCGAAAACAAATGTTCCAAATACGAATCTGAAAAAATGAAAAACTTAATTTCTGTTCTTTCGGAAAATGGAAAAATCAGTTTTACAAATTTTCAGAAAACTTACATCAGATTACCATTTGGGACAAATGAAAAGTACAGATTCAGTTTTCTGAAGAAGTCGTTTTTTTTTTAGACTGTACCCTTTGACTTGCATATGTACTGTATTTTTTGTTTGAAAATAATAGACGAGACGGTTTGGAAAAATGTAAATGGACGGCTCGCTCGCTTATGCACTGAAAGAAAAAAAATGCAACTGGCAAAACACGATATTTTGTTTGTTTCACCTTAAAAATTTTTTGACTTTAGGCAGTTTTTGTAGTGGTTTTTTTCTTCTTAAAAATGAACTATAATTTTTGAAGGTTTAGATAAGAAATCTCAATTCCATTAAATGATTATCATTAAGATCTTGTAACTGAAAGCTTTTCATTGCTCTCGATATTTATAGAAAAATGATGACGTAAAAAATTCAGAAAGAAAAAAGCCGCTTGTATTCTGAAAGAAGAAAACTTATCGAAAAAAATTGCATGTGAGTTTTTAAACATAAACATGAAAAAAATGATATATAATGGAAAGGAAAGAAAGAATGAAAATGAGACGTTAAAATGGAAAAACAAACCAAGAATCTAAATAATATTTTATGTCATGGTATATCCAGAGATGTAGTATAAAAAAAGAAAAAATGTGTTTTGCGTATTATTTATTCTATAATAATATACTTTTCCTACAAATGGAAGAAAAGAAGTAAGAACTGGAAGACAATACGGCTTTATGTTGTTACTGTTGTTGCTATTATTGTTACCGATACTCGGTGTTGTGCGTGAAATAGACTTTGACGTGCAAGCATACGAACGATAGGGAAGTACATTTTGCCTAAAAAACAAATGTATATGATCTGACGTTATTGTATATTTGACTACTGAAGGCTATGGAACATAATTTATTTTAGATATAAAAATTTTCTTCAAAGACAGTTAATTCACGTGAACACCACAAAACATTGTTCTCTAAATTTCCATTATCTTAGACTGATGTAAAAACCACCATGCATCAGAATAACCCAAAGATCATTTTTTGATCGTTAAAATTATTTATGGGACCTTTTCACTGTCAGATGTTCAGGCATATTATTTATCTTAGACAGTAATTGCGATAAATGAGAACTTCTCTGATGTGTTGAGCGTATACGGACTAGATTTTTGAGCTTTTTTTTTTCTAGTTATGAATTATTAATAGTTTTTCTTCCATACGATGATAGCATATAATCCAATATAGTGGCATATTATAGTGCCATGTAACATTTTAATCTTTATATGGTCAGTTGTTTTTTCTTTCTTTTCTTTCTTTCGTTCTCTTTCTCATTGTTGTTCACGCATCATTTGTCAATTTAGATACGCAATTGATAAATATTGAAACAAATATGACAAAAGACCACGATCAAATATTATCATTTGGCCAAAAGCAACAAGAAAAAAATGAACAGCCTTTGATTATTGAACAAATTAATAATATTCAAAATCATCAAAATGACCTTGGTGTTTTTCAACGTTTAGTAGAAGAAGAACAAGAAAAATTAAATAATAAGGCAACAATGGACGTTGTATTACAGCCTACTACCAGTTCAATTGAAACAAATAATATCAAAAATGATGAAGACGACGAGAAGAAGAACGTAAAAGAAGAAAATAATGGTGAAAATACAACAAATCTTTTTTCGTTCTTTTCCTCTTCTAATATACCAAATACAATAGTCATAGACGATTTTACTGGGAACATCATTGCACCGATCGTCAATGATAATAACAATAATAACGAAAAAGAAATAGAGAATGAGAATAACAGTAGTAAAAAAGAAGAAGAACAATCATTGCCAAACGAATTTAAAACATCGGTTGTGATTAACGACAAAAACGGTAACATGCATGATTCTTCGAAATATTCGGGTGTGATTATAGAAGAACTTCATGAAGATGAAGATGAAACTATAACGGCAAAAAAAACTGTACCAGTTGATTGTATTCTATGTGATGGTGAAATTTCTCCATTAAAAACAAAAAAAGAGACATCATTACCGCTTGATACTGTTTTATCATGTTATGAAAAAGCATTATCGAAAGTAACATTTAATGAACCGTTGAAATCTCCCACTATAGATACATTATTATTAATGAAATCAACTTCACTCAGTGATTGTATTAAACCTTTAACACCACCTACTTGTCCAGAAGATGATCCCATTGCACAACGAGCTCTTCGACGTTTTGAAGAACGAATGAATGCTGTAGTTGGTAAAGATTCATCAAATCCAAATGATCCATCCAAAGGCAAATCATCGTGGTCTGGCGCATCAACAACATCGCGTAAATCATTAGAAAATTTATTTAAAAATGAACAATTAACCATTTCTCCAACTTCTGAAACGTTGTTGGATAAACCAGCCGTTGTTGAGAGTTATATTCGGCCAAGACGAAATTTATTAGATAATTCAGAAAAAGCTGGTTTAAGTTATGCCATGACATTAAATTTATTTAATCCAGGAACAACAGACGAAGATGATAATAAACGATTATCACTTAATGATGTTCAATTATCCAACAGCACAATTAGAAATCAACAAGATGACGAGGAAAAACACCAGCCAACTGTCTCGCACAATGATGATGATAAACAAGGTATGGTAAACATTTCTGAAATATTTAATCAGAATGAAAATAGAATAACATGTAACAACTATAGAAGAGACAAATGTCCATTGAGTGATTTGCTATCTCTTCTACTAAATACTGTTAAATCGTAATAGGAGAGGATAATGTTTGATATGGAAAATATGAGGTTAGTGTTTCTCATATACATAAAATGTAGAATGGCATTGACATACCAATGAGTATTTTATTTAAAAGTGTCTCAAAAGATTAGTTTGCGTGCATATTGTTAGATATTCCCTAGTCACAAGGCAAAAATGTGTAAATTGTATGTATGTTTATATTTCTTCTTTTATTCTAAGTAGATGTTATAATAGTAGAGAGAAAAGAAGATGTACAAAGTAAAACAATCATTACCATAAATAATGTGTATTATTTAAAGGTTTATCACTCAGAAATTAGACTATATTTTGCTTAGAAGAACTAATGTTTGAAAGAAAGTGTAGCCTTTTGTTCTTCTCTAACATAATCTCAAATAAGAGTTGTATATACCGTACATATATTTTTGACACTTATATTGACAGCTAAACATTTTGCTTAGATTCCATCAAATATCTTTGCTCCATTTTTTTACATTTGTGTATTTTTTGTCTACATAAATAATATCTGATCTATTTTAATTAACAACGCATAATCGAAAACAATGGAAAGTTTTTATTATGCTTCTAAACAGAAGTCGTTTTCACATATAAGTTCATTCATTTAGCAACAAAACATAAAAATTCTTCGAAAATTTGAATGACAGTAATTTTTGTCTCATTCAATGTTTCATTAGTCTGTGATCTATCAGCTTATAGATGTATGACATATGACTTTATCACTAAAAACAGATAGACTCGGACAGATATATCATTATCGTATTTTTGTCTATACACTAATATATGAAATTAAAGTTTATATTTACTTTACGACGATAAAAACGATTTTTAAACCATTTATTCGTTATACTTGTCTTTTTTTCTGATTCTTTTAATCTTCATTCAAAAAAAATTTTCAATCAGCCTTCTTTTTCGGTAGTTGTATGTAATATGAAACTCTATCTCTGAGTAAATATAATTCAAACTATTATAGGATACCCAAGTACTTGCATATTCACACATATGTATAAAGTAAAATAGTAAAAAACGTTTTCTTTTGTGTGTGTGTGTGTGTGTGTGTGTGGTAAAAGAGCATAAATATATAGCCACGACCATCGCCGATCAAGGTTGTTTTTTCTTTTTGAGTATATCTCTATACCATACCATACTATAAAAATATATGACCAATAAAAAGAAAATGTGGATGGATAGAGAAAAAGGTCGTCTGGATACAAAGATTTCTTTCTAAGTTCGATCTAGTATTTTTGTACGATGTTTTATTACGCAATATATTTACAAAAAAAAATTTATTACGCACATAGATCAATGTTAATCGAAAGGAGTTAAATATGTAAATATTGTACATCGTAAAAAGAAAAACACTCGATTATGTTTAGAGTAAGTATTGAGATTTGAGATTAAGATGATCTAAGTATCAATAATACGCAAAAACTGTTGCAATAAGTTAATTTGTTTTTCTTTCTTGTAGAAGTCGATTCTACTCGTCAACGTAAATCAAGTCTGTCATTGTCCGGTACAATGTCAGCTGAAAGTGGTCTAGGCATTAGTAATGGAACAAGTACAATAATGGATAGTGAAAAATCGTTAGAAAATTCGATAACCGACCATAGTTTATCCACAAATACTTCGTTAAATACGATCATTAGTAACAGTAATAACGATCTAATGATAACAAATTCAACATCATCGATTTTAGAACCACCAGCACGACCATCATCGTCATTAATTCAACCACTGGCACCCTATGTTTTACAATTAGAAGGACGACGACGATTGAATACACTTGATCGTATTAAAGAAAGACGACAAAGTAAAGAGAATAATCTTGATGATACAAATTTCGCGTCACAGTTACAAAATGAATATGTAATTAAACCGGAAGAATTACAGGATCCAATTGTTCGAAGAGCGCTAGAACGTTTTGATGAAAAAAGTCGCGCATTAGCACAAACAAAATCAATGAATTATGATGATATACAAGGTAAATCTTTAGTAAATCTGTTTTATGGGCTGGAATTAGTAGAATACCTAGAATCTCTTTAACTCGTTAATAAAATCTATGCTTTTTTTATTTGAAGATCCGATTACTCGGCGGGCACTAATGCGCCTCGAATCAAATTTTAAACGATCGAACATTCATTCTTCACCGTACTTGCCTTCAGATTCTTCAACCTTACCCCCCGTGGATCGTACTCGAGACAGATTACCAATTGACACAGGTTGGTATACCAACAGTTACACAATGGGTAGTCTTCAACCACAAACACAATCGACAATAGTTGATGAATCTCCGTCCCACAGTAATTATAATTGTACTCCACGCTATTCAACTGATAACGGAAATAATAAAACCACCTATGTCTCTGTTCATCAACGATTTTGTGCACCATCTGATGATGATCAACAACAATCCTTAGTTGAACGAGATATACCCGTTCTACGTGTTCCCACACATCCTGTTTATGTTGCGTCATCATCACAACAACAATCTCAACCTATTAGTCAAGAAGAACAACCACAAACAATCGTGCGTAATTCTAGTTTTCGGCAACGCTCGAAATCCGAAGATATGTTAACAACAAAACAACGTGAATTAACCATAGGACAGTCATCAAATATTGAATTGGATATGGAAAATAATAATTCGCACGAGCTACAACAAACAACAGCATCAGCTGGGAATAACGATGAGCGTCGTTTAATTCGAAATCATTCATCAGATGATTTATTGTCTAATTCCGAGTTAGTTAATAACCCGAATGATAAATTTTTATTACCACGTTCGATGATGACAAATCTAGAATCTAATTTTGTTCGAACAGCCGAATCGTCCCAACATTATGCCACACCAACAAAAAGTTATTCAACTTATAGTTGTGAATATACGAGACCTCATCGGAATTTAACAACAATCGATCCACCACCGATGGAACCACCCATAACAGTTGGAAATGAAAAAGTATCACCAAGAAATATAGGTGAACATAGTTTGTCAGGATCATCGCAACCAACTCTATCTCAAAATTATCAGAATATAAGTTCAGATCATCAACAACTACCATCTTTACATACATCCAGTAATAATAATAATCGTCCGTTCGACTATGATCAGCAACAACAACAACAATACTATCCAACACCTCAAGCGTCTTCGGCCTTCGCTCCCGTACGGCAAGTACGTGATTATCCAATGCAATCAAACGATTTTTATTCAAGGCAACCATTCTGTGGTGAATCTGGTGGTATGTACAACACAAATCTCTCAACGTATTCAGCTGATCCAATGTAAGTAAATTGTTATTACATGCCGATTTCGGCTGCTCAATTTGATCTTTCCTTTAGTGTTCGTCGAGCATTAGAAGGATTCAATTCTCAAATGCAAAATAGTATGATGTCTACTGTAAATCACAATACTTATCATCAGCGAGAACCGTATCAGCCACGAAACTACGATATGAACCCTCCAATGGCCACTGATTATTATGGTGGTTTAAATAATCAGCCATATGATCAAAGTGATTATTATCGTTCAGGTTATGATGGGTGGTCAAATGGACGATCGGCTGTTCCTCCATTACCACCACCAACTTCATCCGGCTATCAGTCGATAATCGCTCGACGACGTCAATTAAGAGGCGATGATAATTCTATGATTGACCCGTCTGGAATTGGACTTGGAGTTGGTGACGGATATAGTTCATCAATATTTGCTACAGATCATTCTCATCATTATGCAAATACTCTACCAGCTGATATTCAACCTCCCATTCCACCTCGATTTATGCGTCGTGATCCTCGGAGTGAAGGACAATTGTTAGAACCACAATTTCGTCGATATTCATACGAGGATTTTTTAGATCAAAATGAGAATTTAAACAATAATAATAGCAACAATCCAAATTACATTCATCATGCCTATCCCGCAACAATAACAAATACAAATACAGGTTTTAGACCAATTGATGTTAACGACTATAAACACCAACAGTACCATCATAGTCAGGTGCAGCAGTACAATAATCAACAGCCAAATGATATCAACACTTACGTCAATAGTCGAATGTCATCGAATATACACGATAATATTAACAATAACTCAGATTTATTAAGAGATCGTGCTCAATCGACATCGAGTACAGCATCCTCCGATAGTTTAAATACAAGGAGAATGACAAGACCAAATAATATAAAGACAACTACGGTCACACAAGCCTCACATAGACAATCCACAAATTTACCGGTTACACTAACAAATGGACGAAAACAGTTTAATGAAAGTGAACAACAACAACTGTCTGGGAAATCACCGCCAACAATCGAACAACATTTTACAAACCGACAATCAGGTAATTATGAACAAAAGTTTACATTTCTCAATAATCTTCCTCTCATATCTTTTAGGTCATACAACACCAAATACTAATGGTAGTAGTGTTAGTGGTGACAGTGTGTTTCATCGACTGGCTTATACTGGTACCAAAGCATCGTTATCAAAATCGAGTTCAACGTCGTGTTCAAATTTATTGAAAGGCGGAGCCCAACAACCAGCGTTAAAAGCTCGTGAAATTGATTTTGATGATACGTGTAGTACAATAACAATGAATGGTAATGATACACCCATTTCATCCATAAGTTCAAATTTCACAAACCCAAAATATCAACAGCAACAGTCATCTCTGTCTCAAGCACAACAACTACAACAAAGCAAATATCAACGATCTCGATCGGTTGATGGACGCGCACGTGGTCGTACAGCACAAGCACGCACAAATCGCGCTGACCATGATGACAACAGTAGTTCGATAACCGACGATAATAATCAAGCAAATTCGAAAATACGTATAGAATCTAAATTTACGAACAATTCGAACGGAAACGTTAGTGGACGACCCGTCAGTGGTTATGTTCATCTTGGTAGTATCAATAATGGTGTTGGACGAACAATGCCCATGAGTCGTACAACACCAGAACGTTCAATTATGTCTGGTAGAAGAACACCAAGCGGTTCGAATTTAAACTCACGAAATAATAACGTGACGACAACTAGTCGTATGCGTAATTCAAATAATAATTTATTAGATGATAATCATAATAGTATAATGGATGTAGAGCTACAATCTGAATTAAGTGGGGGAGGAGAAAATGATGAAAATCAAATGGATCATGCTTTATTTGAAACATCACAGATTGGTACTGAATTGTATCAACCAAAAATATTAGGTACAAGAAATATACCAATGCGAAATAATATTCAACAATCATCATCATCGTCATCGATTACTACGGGATATAACAATCGAAATCGATCTGGGTTAGAACGACGAGATTCAAATACGTCAATTTCAGATACAAACAAGTAAGTTTTACCGTTAAAATCTTTCTATACATCACAATCATATGTCGATTTATCTTCTCTAGAGTACAAAAACGAGTGGATAATGATCGAGTTATCTCACCAATTTCTCAACGTGGTACTATTCCCGTATCTGTATTTGTTCCAGCTAAAATTGAAAAGCGTCCTGCGCCCGCACCACCTCAACAACAATCACCACAATCACCATTGAATGCATCGATGGAAAATTCGTTTAATTCTACTCAACAATATTCACCACGTACGTCGACAAATGGAAATAACGGTTATTCTTCAGATGATCGTCCAATAACATCTAAACCACCACCGACCCCCGGTGTCAAATCATCTTCCATGATATCATCTTCTGATTTTAATAATGGTGGTTTAGATTCGATCAAACAACAACAACAACAACAACAACAACAACAACAACAACAACATGATAATAAAAAAATGAATGTTTTTGAACGTTTATTTCGCGGAAATAAGAAAAAACCCTAAAATAATAGCTGATTATCCTAGTTTATTTATATAATTTACGTTTTATTTGTTTTTTTATAGATTACGAAGCTATTATGTTTTATGATTGTGTTATTGTATACTCAGTGTGTCTGTGTGTGAGTGTGTGCTCTAATTTAATTTAATCAAAACATTTATATTTCCGTCCGAAATATCGACTAATAATTGTAATATGTACAATGCGTGCTGCTTACAACACAAACTATAGTGATTAGCTGTTAGATCGAAATTAATCTCTCCTTCTTTTTTCTGCTATATGAACAAACTTCGGTCGAAATGTAGACCAGAATGAAGCTTTTAATTTAATATTGTTGATAGATGTGCTTTAATATATTAACTAACAAACAGTATATGGGCTTTATCTTTTGTTAGCATTTTCTTCTAACCGGTTATCCGAAAAAATGTTAGCTGTAGTGTTTGTTTTTTTTTACATTGTATAAGATTTCTAAGTTCCACAATATTATACTATTGTGTGTTTTCTAATCGTTTTCACCAAAAGGAGAGCTTTCTAACGCTTTTGTTGTTTTTTGTTAGATAAGATGTAGATTACCTTTCTTTGTTAACGAACTGTAGAGTGTTTGACGTGTCGCAGCTGTATTTTGTCCTTGTCAAACAAGGTTATATTTGTATGTTTTTTTTGTTTTATTTCTGCAACGAGCCATATGGTTTTTTAACCTTCTCAACTTTTGTTTTATGAGTGCCCTCTTCTTACTATTATTATTATTATTATTATTAGTTTATCACAGTGATATACAATATATATGTGTTTGCTCTCTTTTCGTCTATTTTTACTTTGTGTGATGAGTCTATTTTCTTTTATTTTATTTCGTTTGTTACCTGTAATGACAAATGCATACATATTATATCTTTATTTGTTTTTTTGTACATCATTCTCTCACTTTGTAAATAAAAAAATCATGGTCTCTCTATTAAGTATGAAAGAAAAAAAGAAAACATAGTCTAAAAATATAGTTCTGAATCCACTAACTGTTATTCTATGATGTTCGAGCATATTAAACTCTTTTAAATAAGTATCAATTAAGTACAAAAACCTACTGCATCAATAAGTGTTGTCAAGTGCCCTCTATTTATCTCGTTGATTCATTTTTGTTTTTTTAAACTATAGTTGATCAACTATACTGAAATTATATGTTTTTAGAAAATTTATATTTTTCATTTTGATTAGTGAATTTGTTGTATCATATGGATAGGCAGAATAAGAAGAGAAAGCGCACGGAAGAAGCTAAATTAGCTGATAATGCTCTTGTAAAATCGGCTGTTTGTGATGCAATAACCGATGATAAACCGGTGGCAAAGAAACCGGTGTCCACCATGAAGATAACTACTGATATTCCATTAACCAATTTTTTATTGATAAACGATGCTTCATTTACTGACGATAGTCAGTCATATAAATCAGCATTTGAATTAATTGCCAATGAACTCATCAACAAATATGAATTAATTATTAATTCTAAATCATTTCGAATATGTGAAATTGAATTCTATTATTATAGTCAAAAACATTTAGACCCCTTTACCCATCAACATTCTGAACAAAAAAAATTTCCAAATTGGTATTTTCATCGATCTGGAAAATCATTGACGGCTAGTTGGAAAAATGGTACATACAAAGGTTTGGATCTAACATTTGGAAATGGTGATGATGAGACGTATGGCGGTATTTTGATACGATCAATTCAAAATAAACAAACAAATGAAATATTTGAGGGTAGTTGTTTGGTAGTGGATACAATTCTCAATATTGCTGGTGTTACTTCAATAAAAGAATTAATTGAAAATAAAATGAAAAATAATGTACAAGCATTTAATAAGAATTCTATGCTTTATTTAAATTTGACAAATACACCGACTTTATCTACAATTGTAATGAGTCCTCGTGTTGGTCTGACATTGAAAGTCGGTGATAAACAACGTGAAAAATTTCTATTTCGTTCATATCGTTTTACACCAAATGATTTTTATCCATCAAAAATGAAATCAACTATTATTCTAGCATTAGCAGCAGAAAAATTCTTCAAAACTGATCAAAAACTCGAATTTAATCAATTTTTACAAGAATTAACAAATGAAACGAGTACACGAATAAATAATGTTAAAACATATCTAAGTGATTTACAAACGGGATTCAATCAAAAACTTAAAACAGATGAGATCGATTCACCATTGAAATCGTATTACGGAAAAGCATTTTCAAGTTCAGACATTTGTCGAGCCTATGGAACATGGTTAAAAGTATTTGGAAATAAATAAATATTTTCTATACTTTTTTCAGAGATCTCTTGAAATAATCTGAGCTATTTTTCAATGATTAGAGCAAGATTTTCATTCTGACAACGCAGGAGAATGTAGTGTTTAATTATCTAATTACATAAATGATTTAAGAAATTTTTTAGAAAATTCCTTTTTCATCATCTCTCTTCCAAATTCGACAGTCATATTCGTCTGCTGATGATACTGTGAAGTATCGAAAGCTCATTTTTTATGTAAAATGATTTGCGAAAACGTTTTTCAATTATATTAAATATATTTAATTTCAAATATAATCACGGGAAGAAAATCAATATTATAGACACTAAGACGAAATGTTAAACCGAACTTTAAAATATATCAACGAAATAACTCGAACTATTCATCACTCTAACTCTCTATTATAGAGGCAGAAGCTATTGAGATTATAGGCATTTTACAACAGATAATCTAAATTTTCTCCCCAAATGGTGATTTCATTTGTACGCCGCCTCGTCTCTGAGAGTTTGTTTTAAGGTTCATCACATTGTTTGTTGCCAAAAATTTTCGATGTTAACTTGATTATAATGTGAAAAAGAAAGGAAAAAGCTGAAAAAAAAAAGCTGAAAAGATCCCGTAAAAATTGCAGAATGGATCCCGTATACTAAAATTTCGGTAAAAATAGTAGAAATGATCCCGGATTTAGACAAAAAATATTTTCGACAGAATTGATCCCGGAAACTTTTTTCTTTCTGCGAGCAAGATAATTGATCCCAGTTGACGTGTGGTGCAAATGTAAAGACGGCGCTGAGACATAAAGAATAGCAATGTGTAGCGGTCACATCTTTTTTCATACTTTTTTCGCTCACATCACTTTTGACTATTACTATCACTATTAAACAAACTATGGCTCGAAAGACATGGCTATTGGTTTTTACGTGTGTAAACGAAACTGATTTATTAAGTTTTATCAAAACTCAAGGTGTCTGCAAAAATCGAACTGAACAATTCATTGGTGGTTTATCAATTACATATAAATGTTCACAGTACTGAAATTATCCGCTATGCGAGTATGAATTGAATATTGTATATAGAAATCAGCGAAGAGCTTTGGGAAAGAGGATCTTATGTGACCACTACACACGTCAACCGGGACTAATTCTCTTGTTCGCAGAAAGAAAAAAGTTTTCCGGGATCAATTCTGCACAATAATTAGTTTATTCCGGGATCAATTCTGTCGAAAATATTGTTTTCTAAATTCGGGATCATTTCTACTATTTTTATCGAAATTTTAGTATACGGGCTCTGTTCTGCATTTTTTACGGGATCAAAACAATTACCGTCCAAAAAGAAAAATATTACCATAGTTGACTGATTTTAAGATTTCTTGATTCAAGAAATTATTAAAGATTCCTATGGTCACTTTCTGTGCCATCCATAGGTACAAATCAATGGTCATCTAACTAGACTCAAAAGGATTTATTATCATTTAAAATCATCCAGTGCTGTTTCTAACGAGGAAAGGTTCCCAAGTGTGCAATCGCTTTTTGCTTAAAATCTAGTGGACAATAGGTAATCGACTGCGCTAAATCCGAATCTGACATCGGTTTGTGCTGCTAGGTCTCCAGAGATCGGGTATGTGGAAAACCAGGTTTACAGAAACTCTAAAAAATAACCAAAACCTTTCTTAATGAGGCATGATTGTAGACCGCAAATCTCTGATTAAAATGAGATATCTTCCAACTCTACACTACCTTTCTTTGCAAAGTTATAGAATTT